>JAWHQI010000907.1:0-168482 GCA_033032865.1 Dactylorhiza incarnata | reverse complement strand
TTTTTCGTTAATTATTTTTTTTACGTGCCCGCTGTGACGTATTTTGGCTTAAAGGCGTTATGTCAGCTCGTCTGGTAGTGTTTTCGAGCTTTAGCTTGGTTAAGGCTTGTGATTTAGGTCAAGCGTGCGAGATTTTCGCGTCGTTTCGAGTTAAACTGAAGATTTTGAGTGGATAATCAAGTTTTAGCTTCGGAAGGCTTTATACCGGAGTTTGGCTCGTCGGAATTGAATTCCGACTCCGCCGTTGGATTTCGTAGCGCCGTGTTTTAGTTAATGTGCGAATTTCGTAGAAATCGAGGTGTTTTGATCGCCCTCTGCAGTTTAAAGTAGATTGGAGGATTATTAATTATTAAATAATAAATTAGGTTTATATATAACCTAAAATCCTTCCCTTCCCTATTCATCTCCTTCCTCGATCAAAATTCAGCCGCCGGAGGTTAGGGTGAGATCGGAGCTTCGTGGAGCCTTCAACGGCGACTCCTAGGGCTGTAGTGGTCGGAATCGAGTTTGGTTTGAAGATTTGGAAAGCTCTCGGCGAGATCTTCGTTCTAGCGGTAAGATTTTCTCGTTTCGTGGAGTTTTGAGAGATTCGGTAGTGACCTAACTACTTCCTTTGGATCCGAAAGGTTTCAGGTTTTGTGCTCGGGTGAGTTCTTGGCCGGATCCTTAGCTTTCGGAGCCGAGATCTTCGAGTTTGCAAGGTTTAAGGCAAGTGGTTTCTTCCTCTTTCTCTCTTGATTCTTTTGACGGTTGGTTTGCTCGTTTTGAGCTCTTGTCATGCTGTTTAGCAAGAGTTTGTGGTTTGGTGTAGTAACTTATGATCTAGAACCTTCCCTTGATTTTTCTCCTCCTCAACCTTACCCTAATATCAAGTTTTTTTCCCCTTGTTCTTGCGGTGGCTCGAGAGACAGATTTGGATGTCTCGAGACATAGCTGATGTCTCGAGACATAACTGTCTCTGTCTTTGGGATGTCTCGAGACATAGCTGATGTCTCGAGACATAACTGTCTCTGTCTTTGGGGATGTCTCGAGACATAGCTGATGTCTCGAGACATAACTGTCTCTGTCTTTGGGGATGTCTCGAGACATAGCTGATGTCTCGAGACATACCTGTCTCTGTCTTTGGGGATGTCTCGAGACATAGCTGATGTCTCGAGACATATCTGTCTCTCTCTTTGGGGATGTCTCGAGACATAGCTGATGTCTCGAGACATACCTGTCTATGCAGCTTTGGATGTCTCGAGACATAAGGGATGTCTCGAGACATAGCTGTCTCTGGCCCTTTCATGTCTCGAGAGATTTCTCTTCTCTCGAGAAATTGCACTTCTCTCGAGAATTGCCCTTCTCTCGAGAAACCCTTTTATCTCTCGAGAAGTTCCTTGTAGTTTTCAAGACGTCCTAAATTCTGCTGTGTTTTTGTGTGGTTTCTGGTGGTGGATTTCAAAATTTGGACGGGGCGCTGCCCCTTGGACCCCGTTAGGGGCTCTGCCCCTAAGACCCCGCCAGGGGCGCGGCCCCTTGGAACCCCGCCCGTGCGCATGTGATTTCGTTGCAATTTCCATGTTTTAAATCGTGTGTCCTCTTTAGTGCACCAGGATGATTGCCAGTGTCCCTTCGGTGCTCTTGATCTTTGAACCCTCTTGCTTGTATTCTTTACTGGTTGTGGTCTGATAACATTCGAGTTTACCCTTAAATCGTTGTGATCGGTGTACCTTGCCTTGACCCTAATTCTTAGGGCCTTCCAGTGATTATCCTTTCGGGTAGCGTCCCGTGTTTAATTAAAAATTTAAGTAATAAGAACTACTGTCTTTAGCCGTAGTGGTGTTTGGGGGACAGTGGGGGAAAATGTTATAGCCTTGCACGGTAGTCTGGTTTGGATGGTTGGGTCTAGTAGCACCCCCCACCTGGTTTTTGGGCTTTGGGTAGCGGAGTTAGTTAACCGCTTCCCGTTTAATTTGAGCTGATCAGTCTCTTTATTCAATGAAACTAAATAAATGAATGTGTTTGTTCCTCTTTTGATATTAGTGCACTTAATGCTGGTTGGTTCATTGTTTAGAGCTTCTCTTCCGGTAAATTTGGCTTGGGTTGGTACCCCTTATGCCTTGTTTGTTTTTCTGCTAATCTTCTGCCACTTGTAATTCCTTGCTGAGGCGTTCTTTGTTTTATTGAATGCCTCAGGTTCGAGCCGTAGCGGCTAGTGGTGTTGCCTGGAGTTCAGAGTTTGTAGCTGCTCACTACCCGCTGTTGCGAGGTAGTTGTTTTTAGTTGCTTCTTGTGCTCAGACATACTAGTTGGTGCCAATGGGTTAGTGTCATGTTGTTGACGCCCATTGTGCCCCTTTTTATACCTTATAGTTTACTTGTCAGTTTATGCACTACTTATAATTCTTGTGTATCTTACTCTCTGGGAATGATTTATGCTAGGTGCACTATAGTTATAAAAATGGTTTTTTCTTCATCCTCATTGCATTCTTTCTAACTAAAACCCTTAACTTTAAAGCCGTCTGAAGGTATTTTCTACTCTTACAGTACGCCTAGTTATGTGCATATCATTTACTTCATGCCCCGTCGTTTGCATACATACTAGGACTTTAAGTAAACTAATCAAGTACTTTCCGCTGCAATTATATATACTTTCTCGGTGGACTAGTTGATCCACGAACTGAGAGACACAGTTCTTATCTCAAAACCCCTAATAAATGATTTCGATGATGACTTATCATATAATCATGTTTGTTTAAGTTAATTAATAGGTTCCCGCCTGAGCGTCTACAGTTGTCTCCTGTATGACGTGGCATCATGACGTGTATTTTCTCGTACTCTGATATTCTTAAATTCGGAGAAAATGCGGGTTGTGACAGGGCGACCTTCCCTGCTGCGAGATCGCCCGGAGGGGCGATCTCCCTGCGAGATCGCCCAGGAGGGGCGATCTCTCCTCTGCGAGATCGCCCAGGAGGGGCGATCTCCTCTGCGAGGTCGCCCGGAAGGGGCGACCTTCCCTGCTATGAGACCGCCTGGGTTCGACGAGATCGCCCCCCGGAGGAGCGAGATCGGCCCGGATCTCCAAAAAATACTGCAATACTTAAAAAAGTTATCTCGGAGGGGATCGCCGATTTCTAGGTAAACATAATCCCCGCATTTTTTTAAGTTTTGAAAAAACTTCAAAAAAATAAAACTTACCTACGAGAATCGCGATCCACCTTTCGTCATTGTAGAACATGTGTGATAGAAAAATGTAAATACCTGTGCGTACTTACTAGCGCCAGTCGTGCTTGCGAATACTCTCTTTTTAAGAAAACTTGTGAACTCTGACTCTTTTGCGAGTACCTGAAGAGAAAATGCAAGCACCTGCCTATTTCTAGCGAAAGAACGGTCAGAGCAGGTATAAAAGAAACTTATGTTACATGAGTACCTGAAGAGAAGAAGTGAACACCTGTTTCCGTTGTGCAAAAGATATGTTGAGCAGGTACATGTAAGTAAAGATTCATCAGGTATCTGAAACAAATTGTTAATACTTATCTTGCCCATATTTGAAGTACAATTGATAATTAAGAATGGTGATCTTGTGGTTGTCAAAACTTCTCTGGAGAAGATATTAACTTTGGCCATTTGGAAACTGCTTTGTATGAAATAATTCCGATTTTAAATGGCGATCTTTAATATTCGAGATGTTTTGCATAGGAATCAGATCATGATAGCCCATAAATGATATTTCTGAACTTTTTTATGAACTTTGATAAATGAAGGTATCAAATAATCCAAACCGCTCTTTCTGTAAATGATAAATGAATTTGGAGTAACATTGGTCTTTTGAGACAGATAATTGACGATCTTAGCTTCTCTGACTGCTTCGTTGTTGAATAATAGAAGAAAAGACCTCATGAATACTTTCATGTGCTTTAGATTGCTTGATAAACAGATGAGCACTCAAATTGTGATCTTAATTTCTTCAGACCGCCCAAAAAATAAGTAGTTTTAAGATGACGGTCACAAATGTCTCAAAACACCTGTCAAAAAAGCTTCTTTGAAGAGAACCAGTTAACAATCTTCGATACTTCAGATTGCCAGAAACTCCTCAAAAATCTCTGGAAATCCCACCGGCAACCTCTAGCCTCCAAATCTTGGAGAAATTAAGCCGGCGGTCTCAAATCTTTCAGATTGCTGAAGAAACCTGAAAAATCAAATAAACTCTGGAAATCCCACCGGCAACCTCTAACCTCCAAATATTGGAGAAAATTAAGCCGGCGGTCTCAAATATTTCAGATTGCTGAAGAAACCTGAAAAATGAAATAAACTCTGGAAATCCCACCGGCAAACTCTAACTTCCAAATCTTGGAGGAAAATTAAGCCGGCGGTCTCAAATCTTTCAGATTGCTGAAGAAACTTGAAAAATCAAATAAACTCTGGAAATCCCACCGGCAACCTCTAACCTCCAAATCTTGGAGAAAATTAATCCGGCGGTCTCAAATATTTCAGATTGCTGAAGAAACCTGAAAAATCAAATAAACTCTGAAATCCCACCGGCAACCTCTAACCTCAAAATCTTGGAGAAAATTAAGTCGACGGTCTCAAATATTTCAGATTGCTGAAGAAAACCTGAAAAATCAAACTAAACACTGGAAATCCCACCGGCAACCTCTAACCTCCAAATCTTGGAGAAAATTAAGCCGGCGGTCTCAAATATTTCAGATTGCTGAAGAAACCTGAAAAATCAAATAAACTCTGGAAATCCCACCGGCAACCTCTAACCTCCAAATCTTGGAGAAAATTAAGCCGACGGTCTCAAATATTTCAGATTGCTGAAGAAACCTGAAAAATTAAATAAACTCTGGAAATCCCACCGGCAACCTCTAACCTCCAAATCTTGGAGAAAATTAAGCCGGCGGTCTCAAATCTTTCAGATACTTGAAGAACTTGAAAGACAAAATAAACTATGGAGATCCCTTCAGCAATCTCTAATACTTGAGTCCATTCATCTTTAGTGAAATAACAACTTACTGCTCACTGAACCCATTGATTAACAAAAATCTGGAATGAAATAATCTGGAGCAATTCAACATAACTTTTCCCTGGAAACCTTTCATGTGAAATCAACCCTGCCCCAGCCCTACTGGCTAATGAAAGTCGGTAGCGGGAGCTCACAAATCAATGAACATAACCATTCTTTTAATCTCAATAAGATATCTCAACTATTGATGGTAATCATCATATAGGAAGAGATTGAGGGAAAGAAAGGTTGGGGGAAAGGGGGTTGGGCTACCACTACACATCTGCGAGTGATTCGAGCGAGATGTGGTCGTTGTGGGTTTTACGACCCAGAGAAGAAGAGAGAATTGGAGATAGTTACTTCCATACTTCCTATTAAACAATAGGGATGGTATTTCCACCATTTATATCCATGTCTACGTATTTCGCGAGGTATTAACGTAAACAGGAAAAAGTAATGTAATGACGAAACTTTAGCCGTTCCGGTTGATCCGGCTAATTTCTACTTACCCATATCAACGTATTTGTAGAAATGTGAAAATAAACAGGAAAAAGTAACAAAATGTAAAGTAATGAAAGATCATTAGACTTACTTGGGTAAATGTCCGTAGTGAATATGGGTACGAAGATTGATATAGCTCACTGCTGGGAAAAATTCCTCGCGATGATAGCTGCTGGTAGAACGCAGATAACTGCTATTCTTATTACAAGCAAACTTAGGGAATGAAAAGATGCAAAAACTCCAAACAAATGGGAGACATGCAAAACAAAATTGACACTCTATCTCATCTATATTTCATGCATTTCTTTTATTGAATGAAAGAAAATCTGCTCTGTGAAGTTGTCTTTGCTGGAAAATAAGATCTTCATATTATTAAGCAACATAATCCTGTAATTTTCCTGCCTTCAATAGTTGGTCTATCAATTTTCAGAGCGCACGACAATCTTCTGTATCATGACCAGAAGCTACATGGTATAGGCAAGTAGAGTTTCTTGATTGCGTTTTGCAACATTAGACCTCATAGGACGGGGTCTTTCATACTCTGGCATATCCTGAATAATTGGAAAAACCTCTTCTAAAGGGATATTCAACTGACCAAATCCTTCTGAGTAAGTTTCATATTTAAATGTTGTAGGATCATAAGACATGATGGGAGAGACTTCAAGAATGGAGATGGCATATCTTGTTGAGATGGAGTAGGCATATTCGGAGGACGTGAATAAGACTCAAACTGCTCATCTTGCGGAGGGATTTGTGATGAAGATGAATGATGATGATATCTATTCACCCAATGCCACCGAGTGCGCCGATTCCGAGAATTCATAAAATTAGGATTCATTGCCTCACCTTAAATGAACCAGTTTGCTATTTCGATGAGGTGCCTATAAGACTTGGGCTCATTTGCTGGTAACTTTGAATTTGAGAGGGCCTTCTTGGAGTCCGTTGATTAAAGCGACTTGATACAGTTCCTGATCTGCACTAACAATTTGAAGAATTTCTCTCTGGAATCTATCGACATAGTGGGCGAGAGTTTCATTAAATCCTTGCTTGATTCGGAAAAGGGCTTGCGACACCTTTTTTCCTCTTTTTGTTGGTAGAAAACCTTAAGAGAAACAATCTCCGCAAATCCACAAGGCAAGCAATTGATCCATATGGCAAGCTATAGAACCATTCTCTAGCATGACTGTCAAGGGTCATAACAAAGAGCTTGCACTTGACGCCATCCATTAATGCTCTTAAAGAAATGGCTGACTCAAAGGCTTGGAGATGGGAGAAGGGATCTTCTTTTCCAGTGAAGGTTGGCAGACGAGGCTCCCTAAAACTGTCGGGAGCAGTCACCCAACGAACTCTATCTGTGAAGGGAGAAGGATCTTCCTCTTCAACAAAATCTGGAGGAGATGAAGGATAATACGCATCAGCTGGGGCTGGAGAATTGGTACAGTTTTCCTGAGGGTTAGGCATTTCTACGGGACCTCCCTGAGCAACTGGCCTGAAAAATTCAGGTCGAGTGGCCGCGAACTCCTCATCTTGGGGTGGCAATGGAACAAATGGATCCACAAATCGAGGAGGAGGAGGAGCTTTCTCAACAGGAGGCTGAACTTCTGGTATCTCCATTGATACCCAAAAAATAGGAATTGCCGAAATGGAAAAACTGCGATAACTTCCAAACAGAGTCGAATTTTGAAATCTGAGGGCTAAAAAGTGCTTGAACGGAGAACCCGTTCAATTTTTGGATAGTTCAGGCCGAGATGGTCGCAACGGGCTTTGAATTTCTGAATTCCGACACCCGGATCAAAAGTTATGACTGTTTGAAGTTTTGAAGAATTTTAGGTCGAATTCACCGCAACTGCTGTTTCACCAACTACTCAAAATCTGAAGGTCGCGTGTTAGATCTGTTGGTGCCAAAAATGGTACCAACTCCACGATCGCTAAAACTGAGGGATGAGGGGTAAGACTGTTGAGTGGCTGGTTACTTTGAGCTGAAGGAAAGGTTATTTTATTGATATAAAACTTGAGTTACAACTGAGGTTACAATAGAAAAATATGAAAGAAACATCATAAAACATGAGGAAAAAGGGGCCTGAAGGGAGATCGGAGAGGTCTCAGCGGTCACTCAAAACTGAGACTGCTCAAACCACTGGCTGGGACTGGAAGCTCTCCAAAAGTCCTCCAACTGGTACCCCTACCCCTCTATTTATAGATGCAGGGGCCTGCCCGAACGAGCAGATCTGGAAAGTAACGGGCTGCCCGGAACTGCTGAGATTGCCTGAGACCGCTACTGAGACCGCTGAGATCGTCAAGATGTGCTGAGATCGTCTGCTGAGACCGCTGAGATCGTCAGGACTGGACCTGCATACCTGAACAGACCATATGAAACAGAATCAGCATATGACTAAGATCCTCCGAAGTGAGATTGCCCGGGAGGGGCGATCTCCCTCTGCTGAGGTCGCCCGGAAGGGGCGACCTTCCCTGCTGTGAGATCGCCCAGGAGGGGCGATCTCTCCTCTGCGAGATCGCCCAGGAGGGGCGATCTCCCTCTGCGAGGTCGCCCGGAAGGGGCGACCTTCCCTGCTGCGAGATCGCCCGGGAGGGGCGATCTCCCTGCGAGATCGCCCAGGAGGGGCGATCTCTCCTCTGCGAGATCGCCCAGGAGGGGCGATCTCCCTCTGCGAGGTTGCCCGGAAGGGGCGACCTTCCCTACTGCGAGATCGCCCGGGAGGGGCGATCTCCCTGCGAGATCGCCCAGGAGGGGCGATCTCTCCTCTGCGAGATCGCCCAGGAGGGGCGATCTCCCTCTGCGAGGTCGCCCGGAAGGGGCGACCTTCCCTGCTACGAGATCGCCCGGGAGGGGCGATCTCCCTGCGAGATCGCCCAGGAGGGGCGATCTCTCATCTGCGAGATCACCCAGGAGGGGCGATCTCCCTCTGCGAGGTCGCCCGGAAGGGGCGACCTTCCCTGCTGCGAGCTCGCCCGGGAGGGGCGATCTCCCTGCGAGATCGCCCAGGAGGGGCGATCTCTCCTCTGCGAGATCGCCCAGGAGGGGCGATCTCCCTCTGCGAGGTCGCCCGGAAGGGGCGACCTTCCCTGCTATGAGACCGCCTGGGTTCGACGAGATCGCCCCCCGGAGGAGCGAGATCGGCCCGAATCTCCAAAAATACCGCAATACTTAAAAAAGTTATCTCGGAGGGGATCGCCGATTTCTAGGTAAAACATAATCCCCGCATTTTTTTAAGTTTTTGAAAAAACTTCGAAAAAATAAAACTTACCTACGAGAATCGCGATCCACCCTTCGTTATTGTAGAACATGTGTGATAGAAAAATGTAAATACCTGTGCGTACTTACTAGCGCCAGGCGTGCTTGCGAATACTCTCTTTTTAAGAAAACTTGTGAACTCTGACTCTTTTGCGAGTACCTGAAGAGAAAATGCAAGCACCTGCCTATTTCTGCGAAAGAACGGTCAGAGCAGGTAATAAAAGAAACTTATGTTACATGAGTACCTGAAGAGAAGAAGTGAACACCTGTTTCCGTTGTGCAAAAGATATGTTGAGCAGGTACATGTAAAGTAAAGATTCATCAGGTATCTGAAACAAATTGTTAATACTTATCTTGCCCATATTTGAAGTACAATTTATAATTAAGAATGGTGATCTTGTGGTTGTCAAAACTTCTCTGGAGAAGATATTAACTTTGGCCATTTAGAAACTGCTTTGTTATGAAATAATTCCGATTTTAAATGGCGATCTTTAATATTCGAGATGTTTTGCATAGGAATCAGATCATGATAGCCCATAAATGATATTTCTGAACTTTTTTATGAACTTTGATAAATGAAGGTATCAAATAATCAAAACCGCTCTTTCTGTAAATGATAAATGAATTTGAAGTAACATTGGTCTTTTGAGACAGATAATTGACGATCTTAGCTTCTCTGACTGCTTCGTTGTTGAATAATAGAAGAAAAGACCTCATGAATACTTTCATGTGCTTTAGATTGCTTGATAAACAGATGAGCACTCAAATTGTGATCTTAATTTCTTCAGACCGCCCAAACAATAAGTAGTTTTAAAATAACGGTCACAAATGTCTCAAAACACCTGTCAAAAAAGCTTCTTTGAAGAGAACCAGTTAACAATCTTCGATACTTCAGATTGCCAGAAACTCCTCAAAAATCTCTGGAAATCCCACCGGCAACCTCTAACCTCCAAATCTTGGAGAAAATTAAGTCGGCGGTCTCAAATCTTTCAGATTGCTGAAGAAACCTGAAAAATCAAATAAACTCTGGAAATCCCACCGGCAACCTCTAACCTCCAAATCTTGGAGAAAATTAAGCCGGCGGTCTCAAATATTTCAGATTGCTGAAGAAACCTGAAAAATGAAATAAACTCTGGAAATCCCACCGACAAACTCTAACTTCCAAATCTTGGATAAAATTAAGTCGGCGGTCTCAAATCTTTCAGATTGCTGAAGAAACCAGAAAAATCAAATAAACTCTGGAAATCCCACCGGCAACCTCTAACCTCCAAATCTTGGAGAAAATTAATCCGGCGGTCTCAAATATTTCAGATTGCTGAAGAAACCTGAAAAATCAAATAAACTCTGGAAATCCCACCGGCAACCTCTAACCTCCAAATCTTGGAGAAAATTAAGCCGACGGTCTCAAATATTTCAGATTGCTGAAGAAACCTGAAAAATCAAATAAACTCTGGAAATCCCACCAGCAACCTCTAACCTCCAAATCTTGGAGAAAATTAAGCCGGCGGTCTCAAATATTTCAGATTGCTGAAGAAACCTGAAAAATCAAATAAACTCTGGAAATCCCACCGGCAACCTCTAACCTCCAAATCTTGGAGAAAATTAAGCCGGCGGTCTCAAATATTTCAGATTGCTGAAGAAACCTGAAAAATCAAATAAACTATGGAAATCCCACCGGCAACCTCTAACCTCCAAATCTTGGAGAAAATTAAGCCGGCGGTCTCAAATCTTTCAGATACTTGAAGAACTTGAAAGACAAAATAAACTATGGAGATCCCTTCAGCAATCTCTAATACTTGAGTCCATTCATCTTTAGTGAAATAACAACCTACTGCTCACTGAACCCATTGATTAACAAAAATCTGGGAATGAAATAATCTGGAGCAATTCAACATAACTTTTCCCTGGAAACCTTTCATGTGAAATCAACCCTGCCCCAGCCCTACTGGCTAATGAAAGTCAGTAGCGGGAGCTCACAAATCAATGAACATAACCATTCTTTTAATCTCAATAAGATATCTCAACTATTGATGGTAATCATCATATAGGAAGAGATTGAGGGAAAGAAAGGTTGGGGGAAAGGGGGTTGGGCTACCACTACACATCTGCGAGTGATTCGAGCGAGATGTGGTCGTTGTGGATTTTACGACCCAGAGAAGAAGAGAGAATTGGAGATGTTACTTCCATACTTCCTATTAAACAATAGGGATGGTATTTCCACCATTTATATCCATGTCTACGTATTTCGCGAGGTATTAACGTAAACAGGAAAAAGTAATGTAATGACGAAACTTTAGCCGTTCTGGTTGATCCGGCTAATTTCTACTTACCATATCAACGTATTTGTAGAAATGTGAAAATAAACAGGAAAAAGTAACAAAATGTAAAGTAATGAAAGATCATTAGACTTACTTGGGTAAATATCCGTAGTGAATATGGGTATGAAGATTGATATAGCTCACTGCTGGGAAAATTTCCTCGCGATGATAGCTGCTGGTAGAACGCAGATAACTGCTATTCTTATTACAAGCAAACTTAGGGAATGAAAGATGCAAAAACTCCAAACAAATGGGAGACATGCAAAACAAAATTGACACTCTATCTCATCTATATTTCATGCATTTCTTTTATTGAATGAAAGAAAATCTGCTATGTGAAGTTGTCTTTGCTGGAAAAAAAGATCTTCATATTATTAAGCAACATAATCCTGTAATTTTCCTGCCTTCAATAGTTGGTATATCAATTTTCAGAGCGCACGACAATCTTCTATATCATGACCAGAAGCTACATGGTATAGGCAGTAGAGTTCTTGATTGCGTTTTGCAACATTAGACCTCATAGGACGGGGTCTTTCATACTCTGGCATAGCCTGAATAATTGGAAAAACCTCTTCTAAAGGGATATTCAACTGACCAAATCCTTCTGAGTAAGTTTCATATTTAAATGTTGTAGGATCATAAGACATGATGGGAGAGACTTCCAAGAATGGAGATGGCATATCTTGTTGAGATGGAGTAGGCATATTCGGAGGAGGTGAATAAGACTCAAACTGCTCATCTTGCGGAGGGATTTGTGATGAAGATGAATGATGATGATATCTATTCACCCGATGCCGCCGAGTGCGCCGTTTCCGAGAATTCATAAAATTAGGATTCATTGCCTCACCTTGAATGAACCGGTTTGCTATTTCGATGAGGTGCCTATAAGACTTGGGCTCATTTGCGGTAACTTTGAATTTGAGAGGGCCTTCTTGGAGTCCGTTGATTAAAGCGACTTGATACAGTTCCTGATCTGCACTAACAATTTGAAGAATTTCTCTCTGGAATCTATCGACATAGTGGGCGAGAGTTTCATTAAATCCTTGCTTGATTCGGAAAAGGGCTGCGACACCTTTTTTCCTCTTTTTGTTGGTAGAAAACCTTAAGAGAAACAATCTCCGCAAATCCACAAGGCAAGCAATTGATCCAGATGGCAAGCTATAGAACCATTCTCTAGCATGACTGTCAAGGGTCATAACAAAGAGCTTGCACTTGACGCCATCCATTAATGCTCTTAAAGAAATGGCTGACTCAAAGGCTTGGAGATGGGAGAAGGGATCTTCTTTTCTAGTGAAGGTTGGCAGACGAGGCTCCCTAAAACTGTCGGGAGCAGTCACCCAACGAACTCTATCTGTGAAGGGAGAAGGATCTTCCTCTTCAACAAAATCTGGAGGAGATGAAGGATAATACGCATCAGCTGGGGCTGGAGAATTGGTACAGTTTTCCTGAGGGTTAGGCATTTCTATGGGACCTCCCTGGGCAACTGGCCTGAAAAATTCAGGTCGAGTGGCCGCGAACTCCTCATCTTGGGGTGGCAATGGAACAAATGGATCCACAAATCGAGGAGGAGGAGGAGCTTTCTCAACAGGAGGCTGAACTTCTGGTATCTCCATTGATACCCAAAAAACAGGAATTGCCGAAATGGAAAAACTGCGATAACTTCCAAATAGAGTTAAATTTTTGAAATCTGAGGGCTAAAAAGTGCTTGAACTGGGAACCCGTTCAATTTTTGGATAGTTCAGGCCGAGACGGTCGCAACGGGCTTTGAATTTTTGAATTCCGACACCCGGATCAAAAGTTATGATTGTTTGAAGTTTTGAAGAATTTTAGGTCGAATTCACCGCAGCTGCTGTTTCACCAACTACTCAAAATCTGAAGGTCGCGTGTTAGATCTGTTGGTGCCAAAAATGGTACCAACTCCACGATCGCTAAAACTGAGGGATGGGGGGTAAGACTGTTGAGTGGCTGGTTACTTTGAGCTGAAGGAAAGGCTATTTTATTGATATAAAACTTGAGTTACAACTGAGGTTACAATAGAAAAATATGAAAGAAACATCATAAAACATGAGGAAAAAGGGGCCTGAAGGGAGATCGGAGAGGTCTCAGCGGTCACTCAAAACTGAGACCGCTCAAACCACTGGCTGGGACTGGAAGCTCTCCAAAAGTCCTCCAACTAGTACCCCTACCCCTCTATTTATAGACGCAGGGGCCTGCCCGAACGGGCAGATCTGGAAAGTAACGGGCTGCCCGGAACTGTTGAGATTGCCTGAGACCGCTACTGAGACCGCTGAGATCGTCAAGATGTGCTGAGATCGTCTGCTGAGACCGCTGAGATCGTCAGGACTGGACCAGCATACCTGACAGACCATATGAAACAGAATCAGCATATGACTAAGATCCTCCGAAGTGAGATCGCCCGGGAGGGGCGATCTCCCTCTGCGAGGTCGCCCGGAAGGGGCGACCTTCCCTGCTGCGAGATCGCCCAGGAGGGGCGATCTATCCTCTGCGAGATCGCCCAGGAGGGGCGATCTCCCTCTGCGAGGTCGCCCGGAAGGGGCGACCTTCCCTGCTGCGAGATCGCCCGGAAGGGGCGACCTTCCCTGCTGCGAGATCGCCCGGGAAGGGCGATCTCCCTGCGAGATCGCCCAGGAGGGGCGATCTCTCCTCTGCGAGATCGCCCAGGAGGGGCGATCTCCCTCTGCGAGGTTGCCCGGAAGGGGCGACCTTCCCTGCTGCGAGATCGCCCGGGAGGGGCGATCTCCCTGCGAGATCGCCCAGGAGGGGCGATCTCTCCTCTGCGAGATCGCCCAGGAGGGGCGATCTCCCTCTGCGAGGTCGCCCGGAAGGGGCGACCTTCCCTGCTGCGAGATCGCCCGGGAGGGGCGATCTTCCTGCGAGATCGCCCAGGAGGGGCGATCTCTCCTCTGCGAGATCGCCCAGGAGGGGCGATCTCCCTCTGCGAGGTCGCCCGGAAGGGTCGACCTTCCCTGCTGCGAGATCGCCCGGGAGGGGCGATCTCCCTGCGAGATCGCCCAGGAGGGGCGATCTCTCCTCTGCGAGATCGCCCAGGAGGGGCGATCTCCCTCTGCGAGGTCGCCCGGAAGGGGCGACCTTCCCTGCTATGAGACCGCCTGGGTTCGACGAGATCGCCCCCCGGAGGAGCGAGATCGGCCCGGATCTCCAAAATTACCTTAATACTTAAAAAAGTTATCTCGGAGGGGATCGCCGATTTCTAGGTAAAACATAATCCCCGCATTTTTTTAAGTTTTGAAAAAACTTCGAAAAAATAAAACTTACCTACGAGAATCGCGATCCACCTTTCGTCATTGTAGAACATGTGTGATAGAAAAATGTAAATACCTGTGCGTACTTACTAGCGCCAGGCGTGCTTGCGAATACTCTCTTTTTAAGAAAACTTGTGAACTCTGACTCTTTTGCGAGTACCTGAAGAGAAAATGCAAGCACCTGCCTATTTATGCGAAAGAACGGTCAGAGCAGGTATAAAAGAAACTTATGTTACATGAGTACCTGAAGAGAAGAAGTGAACACCTGTTTTCGTTGTGCAAAAGATATGTTGAGCAGGTACATGTAAAGTAAAGATTCATCAGGTATCTGAAACAAATTGTTAATACTTATCTTGCCCATATTTGAAGTACAATTGATAATTAAGAATGGTGATCTTGTGGTTGTCAAAACTTCTCTGGAGAAGATATTAACTTTGGCCATTTGGAAACTGCTTTGTTATGAAATAATTCCGATTTTAAATGGCGATCTTTAATATTCGAGATGTTTTGCATAGGAATCAGATCATGATAGCCCATAAATGATATTTCTGAACATTTTTATGAACTTTGATAAATGAAGGTATCAAATAATCCAAACCGCTCCTTCTGTAAATGATAAATGAATTTGGAGTAACATTGGTCTTTTGAGACAGATAATTGACTATCTTAGCTTCTCTGACTGCTTCGTTGTTGAATAATAGAAGAAAAGACCTCATGAATACTTTCATGTGCTTTAGATTGCTTGATAAACAGATGAGCACTCAAATTGTGATCTTAATTTCTTCAGACCGCCCAAAAAATAAGTAGTTTTAAGATGACGGTCACAAATGTCTCAAAACACCTGTCAAAAAAGCTTCTTTGAAGAGAACCAGTTAACAATCTTCGATACTTCAGATTGCCAGAAACTCCTCAAAAAACTCTGGAAATCCCACCGGCAACCTCTAACCTCCAAATCTTGGAGAAAATTAAGCAGGCGGTCTCAAATCTTTCAGATTGCTGAAGAAACCTGAAAAATCAAATAAACTCTGGAAATCCCACCGGCAACCTCTAACCTCCAAATCTTGGAGAAAATTAAGCCGGCGGTCTCAAATATTTAAGATTGCTGAAGAAACCTGAAAAATGAAATAAACTCTGGAAATCCCACCGGCAAACTCTAACTTCCAAATCTTGGAGAAAATTAAGCCGGCGGTCTCAAATCTTTCAGATTGCTGAAGAAACCTGAAAAATCAAATAAACTCTGGAAATCCCACCGGCAACCTCTAACCTCCAAATCTTGGAGAAAATTAAGCCGGCGGTCTCAAATATTTCAGATTGCTGAAGAAACCTGAAAAATCAAATAAACTCTGGAAATCCCACCGGCAACCTCTAACCTCCAAATCTTGGAAAAAATTAAGCCGACGGTCTCAAATATTTAAGATTGCTGAAGAAACCTGAAAAATCAAATAAACTCTGGAAATCCCACCGGCAACCTCTAACCTCCAAATCTTGGAGAAAATTAAGTCGGCGGTATCAAATATTTCAGATTGCTGAAGAAACCTAAAAAATCAAATAAACTCTGGAAATCCCACCGGCAACCTATAACCTCCAAATCTTGGAGAAAATTAAGCCGGCGGTCTCAAATCTTTCAGATACTTGAAGAACTTGAAAGACAAAATAAACTATGGAGATCCCTTCAGCAATCTCTAATACTTGAGTCCATTCATCTTTAGTGAAATAACAACTTACTGCTCACTGAACCCATTGATTAACAAAAATCTGGGAATGAAATAATCTGGAGTAATTCAACATAACTTTTCCCTGGAAACCTTTCATGTGAAATCAACCCTGCCCCAGCCCTACTGGCTAATGAAAGTCGGTAGCGGGAGCTCACAAATCAATGAACATAACCATTCTTTTAATCTCAATAAGATATCTCAACTATTGATGGTAATCATCATATAGGAAGAGATTGAGGGAAAGAAAGGTTGGGGGAAAGGGGGTTGGGCTACCACTACACATCTGCGAGTGATTCGAGCGAGATGTGGTCGTTGTGGGTTTTACGACCCAGAGAAGAAGAGAGAATTGGAGATGTTACTTCCATACTTCCTATTAAACAATAGGGATGGTATTTCCACCATTT
Organism: Dactylorhiza incarnata; assembly: GCA_033032865.1. NCBI lineage: Eukaryota > Viridiplantae > Streptophyta > Magnoliopsida > Asparagales > Orchidaceae > Dactylorhiza > Dactylorhiza incarnata. The sequence continues at coordinate 152,021 of JAWHQI010000907.1, read as the reverse complement.
ATATCCATGTCTACGTATTTCGCGAGGTATTAACGTAAAAAGGAAAAAGTAATGTAATGATGAAACTTTAGTCGTTCCGGTTGATCCGGCTAATTTCTACTTACCATATCAACGTATTTGTAGAAATGTGAAAATAAATAGGAAAAAGTAACAAAATGTAAAGTAATGAAAGATCATTAGACTTACTTGGGTAAATGTCCGTAGTGAATATGGGTATGAAGATTGATATAGCTCACTGCTGGGAAAAATTCCTCGCGATGATAGCTGCTGGTAGAACGCAGATAACTGTTATTCTTATTACAAGCAAACTTAGGGAATGAAAGATGCAAAAACTCCAAACAAATGGGAGACATGCAAAACAAAATTGACACTCTATCTCATCTATATTTCATGCATTTCTTTTATTGAATGAAAGAAAATCTGCTCTGTGAAGTTGTCTTTGCTGGAAAATAAGATCTTCATATTATTAAGCAACATAATCCTGTAATTTTCCTGCCTTCAATAGTTGGTCTATCAATTTTCAGAGCGCACGACAATATTCTGTATCATGACCAGAAGCTACATGGTATAGGCAGTAGAGTTCTTGATTGCGTTTTGCAACATTAGACCTCATAAGACGGGGTCTTTCATACTCTGTCATATCCTGAATAATTGGAAAATCCTCTTCTAAAGGGATATTCAACTGACCAAATCCTTCTGAGTAAGTTTCATATTTAAATGTTGTAGGATCATAAGACATGATGGGAGAGACTTCCAAGAATGGAGATGGCATATCTTGTTGAGATGGAGTAGGCATATTCGGAGGAGGTGAATAAGACTCAAACTGCTCATCTTGCGGAGGGATTTGTGATGAAGATGAATGATGATGATATCTATTCACCCGATGTCGCCGAGTGCGCCGGTTCCGAGAATTCATAAAATTAAGATTCATTGCCTCACCTTGAATGAACCGGTTTGCTATTTCGATGAGGTGCCTATAAGACTTGGGCTCATTTGCGGTAACTTTGAATTTGAGAGGGCCTTCTTGGAGTCCGTTGATTAAAGCAACTTGATACAGTTCCTGATCTGCACTAACAATTTGAAGAATTTCTCTCTGGAATGTATCGACATAGTGGGCGAGAGTTTCATTAAATCCTTGCTTGATTCGGAAAAGGGCTGCGACACCTTTTTTCCTCTTTTTGTTGGTAGAAAACCTTAAGAGAAACAATCTCCGCAAATCCACAAGGCAAGCAATTGATCCAGATGGAAAGCTATAGAACCATTCTCTAGCATGACTATCAAGGGTCATAACAAAGAGCTTGCACTTGACGCCATCCATTAATGCTCTTAAAGAAATGGCTGACTCAAAGGCTTGGAGATGGGAGAAGGGATCTTCTTTTCCAGTGAAGGTTGACATACGAGGCTCCCTAAAACTGTCGGGAGCAGGCACCCAATGAACTCTATCTGTGAAGGGAGAAGGATCTTCCTCTTCAACAAAATCTGGAGGAGATGAAGGATAATACGCATCAGCTGGGGCTGGAGAATTGGTACAGTTTTCCTGAGGGTTAGGCATTTCTACGGGACCTCCCTGGGCAACTGGCCTGAAAAATTCAGCTCGAGTGGCCGCGAACTCCTCATCTTGGGGTGGCAATGGAACAAATGGATCCACAAATCGAGGAGGAGGAGGAGGAGGAGCTTTCTCAACAGGAGGCTGAACTTCTGGTATCTCCATTGATACCCAAAAAACAGGAATTGCCGAAATGGAAAAACTGCGATAACTTCCAAACAGAGTCGAATTTTTGAAATCTGAGGGCTAAAAAGTACTTGAACGGGGAACCCATTCAATTTTTGGATAGTTCAGGCCGAGACGGTCGCAACGGGCTTTGAATTTTTGAATTCCGACGCCCGGATCAAAAGTTATGACTGTTTGAAGTTTTGAAGAATTTTAGGTCGAATTCACCGCAGCTGCTGTTTCACCAACTACTCAAAATCTGAAGGTCGCGTGTTAGATCTGTTGGTGCCAAAAATGGTACCAACTCCACGATCGCTAAAACTGAGGGATGGGGGGTAAGACTGTTGAGTGGCTGGTTACTTTGAGCTGAAGGAAAGGCTATTTTATTGATATAAAACTTGAGTTACAACTGAGGTTACAATAGAAAAATATGAAAGAAACATCATAAAACATGAGGAAAAAGGGGCCTGATGGGAGATCGGAGAGGTCTCAGCGGTCACTCAAAACTGAGACCGCTCAAACCACTGGCTGGGACTGGAAGCTCTCCAAAAGTCCTCCAACTGGTACCCCTACCCCTCTATTTATAGACGCAGGGGCCTGCCCGAACGGGCAGATCTGGAAAGTAACGGGCTGCCCGGAACTGCTGAGATTGCCTGAGACCGCTACTGAGACCGCTGAGATCGTCAAGATGTGCTGAGATCGTCTGCTGAGACCGCTGAGATCGTCAGGACTGGACCTGCATACCTGAACAGACCATATGAAACAGAATCAGCATATGACTAAGATCCTCCGAAGTGAGATCGCCCGGGAGGGGCGATCTCCCTCTGCGAGGTCGACCGGAAGGGGCGACCTTCCCTGCTGCGAGATCGCCCAGGAGGGGCGATCTCTCCTCTGCGAGATCGCCCAGGAGGGGCGATCTCCCTCTGCGAGGTCGCCCAGAAGGGGCGACCTTCCATGCTGCGAGATCGCCCGGGAGGGGCGATCTCCCTGCGAGATCGCCCAGGAGGGGCGATCTCTCCTCTGCGAGATCTCCCAGGAGGGGCGATCTCCCTCTGCGAGGTTGCCCGGAAGGGGCGACCTTCCCTGCTGTGAGATCGCCCGGGAGGGGCGACCTTCCCTGCTGCGAGATCGCCCGGGAGGGGCGATCTCCCTGCGAGATCACCCAGGAGGGGCGATCTCTCCTCTGCGAGATCGCCCAGGAGGGGCGATCTCCCTCTGCGAGGTCGCCCGGAAGGGGCGACCTTCCCTGCTGCGAGATCGCCCGGGAGGGGCGATCTCCCTGCGAGATCGCCCAGGAGGGGCGATCTCTCCTCTGCGAGATCGCCCAGGAGGGGCGATCTCCTTCTGCGAGGTCGCCCGGAAGGGGCGACCTTCCCTGCTATGAGACCGCCTGGGTTCGACGAGATCGCCCCCCGGAGGAGCGAGATCGGCCCGGATCTCCAAAAATACCGCAATACTTAAAAAAGTTATCTCGGAGGGGATCGCCGATTTCTAGGTAAAACATAATCCCCGCATTTTTTTAAGTTTTGAAAAAACTTCGAAAAAATAAAACTTACCTACGAGAATCGCGATCCACCTTTCGTCATTGTAGAACATGTGTGATAGAAAAATTTAAATACCTGTGCGTACTTACTAGCGCCAGGCGTGCTTGCGAATACTCTCTTTTTAAGAAAACTTGTGAACTCTGACTCTTTTGCGAGTACCTGAAGAGAAAATGCAAGCACCTGCCTATTTCTGCGAAAGAATGGTCAGAGCAGGTATAAAAGAAACTTATGTTACATGAGTACCTGAAGAGAAGAAGTGAACACCTGTTTTCGTTGTGCAAAAGATATGTTGAGCAGGTACATGTAAAGTAAAGATTCATCAGGTATCTGAAACAAATTGTTAATACTTATCTTGCCCATATTTGAAGTACAATTGATAATTAAGAATGGTGATCTTGTGGTTGTCAAAACTTCTCTGGAGAAGATATTAACTTTGGCCATTTGGAAACTGCTTTGTTATGAAATAATTCTGATTTTAAATGACGATCTTTAATATTCGAGATGTTTTGCATAGGAATCAGATCATGATAGCCCATAAATGATATTTCTGAACTTTTTTATGAACTTTGATAAATGAAGGTATCAAATAATCCAAACCGCTCCTTCTGTAAATGATAAATGAATTTGGAGTAACATTGGTCTTTTGAGACAGATAATTGACGATCTTAGCTTCTCTGACTGCTTCGTTGTTGAATAATAGAAGAAAAGACCTCATGAATACTTTCATGTGCTTTAGATTGCTTGATAAACAGATGAGCACTCAAATTGTGATCTTAATTTCTTCAGACCGCCCAAAAAATAAGTAGTTTTAAGATGACGGTCACAAATGTCTCAAAACACCTGTCAAAAAAGCTTCTTTGAAGAGAACCAGTTAACAATCTTCGATACTTCAGATTGCCAGAAACTCCTCAAAAAACTCTGGAAATCCCACCGGCAACCTCTAACCTCCAAATCTTGGAGAAAATTAAGCCGGCGGTCTCAAATCTTTCAGATTGCTTAAGAAACCTGAAAAATCAAATAAACTCTGGAAATCCCACCGGCAACCTCTAACCTCCAAATCTTGGAGAAAATTAAGCCAGCGGTCTCAAATATTTCAGATTGCTGAAGGAACCTGAAAAATGAAATAAACTCTGGAAATCCCACCGGCAAACTCTAACTTCCAAATCTTGGAGAAAATTAAGCCGGCGGTCTCAAATCTTTCAGATTGCTGAAGAAACCAGAAAAATCAAATAAACTCTGGAAATCCCACCGGCAACCTCTAACCTCCAAATCTTGGAGAAAATTAAGCCGGCGGTCTCAAATATTTCAGATTGCTGAAGAAACCTGAAAAATCAAATAAACTCTGGAAATCCCACCGGCAACCTCTAACCTCCAAATCTTGGAGAAAATTAAGCCGACGGTCTCAAATATTTCAGATTGCTGAAGAAACCTGAAAAATCAAATAAACTCTGGAAATCCCACCGGCAACCTCTAACCTCCAAATCTTGGAGAAAATTAAGCCGGCGGTCTCAAATATTTCAGATTGCTGAAGAAACCTGAAAAATCAAATAAACTCTGGAAATCCCACCGGCAACCTCTAACCTCCAAATCTTGGAGAATATTAAGCCGGCGGTCTCAAATCTTTCAGATACTTGAAGAACTTGAAAGACAAAATAAACTATGGAGATCCCTTCAGCAATCTCTAATACTTGAGTCCATTCATCTTTAGTGAAATAACAACTTACTGCTCACTGAACCCATTGATTAACAAAAATCTGGGAATGAAATAATCTGGAGCAATTCAACATAACTTTTCCCTGGAAACCTTTCATGTGAAATCAACCCTGCCCCAGCCCTACTGGCTAATGAAAGTCGGTAGCGGGAGCTCACAAATCAATGAACATAACCATTCTTTTAATCTCAATAAGATATCTCAACTATTGATGGTAATCATCATATAGGAAGAGATTGAGGGAAAGAAAGGTTGGGGGAAAGGGGGTTGGCTACCACTACACATCTGCGAGTGATTCGAGCGAGATGTGGTCGTTGTAGGTTTTACGACCCAGAGAAGAAGAGAGAATTGGAGATGCTACTTCCATACTTCCTATTAAATAATAGGGATGGTATTTCCACCATTTATATCCATGTCTACGTATTTCGCGAGGTATTAACGTAAATAGGAAAAAGTAATGTAATGACGAAACTTTAGCCGTTCCGGTTGATCCGGCTAATTTCTACTTACCATATCAACGTATTTGTAGAAATGTGAAAATAAACAGGAAAAAGTAACAAAATGTAAAGTAATGAAAGATCATTAGACTTACTTGGGTAAATGTCCATAGTGAATATGGGTATGAAGATTGATATAGCTCACTGCTGGGAAAAATTCCTCGCGATGATAGCTGCTGGTAGAACGCAGATAACTGCTATTCTTATTACAAGCAAACTTAGGGAATGAAAGATGCAAAAACTCCAAACAAATGGGAGACATGCAAAACAAAATTGACACTCTATCTCATCTATATTTCATGCATTTCTTTTATTGAATGAAAGAAAATCTGCTCTGTGAAGTTGTCTTTGCTGGAAAATAAGATCTTCATATTATTAAGCAACATAATCCTTTAATTTTCCTGCCTTCAATAGTTGGTCTATCAATTTTCAGAGCGCACGTCAATCTTCTGTATCATGACCAGAAGCTACATGGTATAGGCAGTAGAGTTCTTGATTGCGTTTTGCAACATTAGACCTCATAGGACGGGCTCTTTCATACTCTGGCATATCCTGAATAATTGGAAAAACCTCTTCTAAAGGGATATTCAACTGACCAAATCCTTCTGAGTAAGTTTCATATTTAAATGTTGTAGGATCATAAGACGTGATGGGAGAGACTTCCAAGAATGGAGATGGCATATCTTGTTGAGATGGAGTAGGCATATTCGGAGGAGGTGAATAAGACTCAAACTGCTCATCTTGCGGAGGGATTTGTGATGAAGATGAATGATGATGATATCTATTCACCTGATGCCGCCGAGTGTGCCGGTTCCGAGAATTCATAAAATTAGGATTCATTGCCTCACCTTGAATGAACCGGTTTGCTATTTCGATGAGGTGCCTATAAGACTTGGGCTCATTTGCGGTAACTTTGAATTTGAGAGGGCCTTCTTGGAGTCCGTTGATTAAAGCGACTTGATACAGTTCCTGATCTGCACTAACAATTTGAAGAATTTCTCTCGGGAATCTATCGACATAGTGGGCGAGAGTTTCATTAAATCCTTGCTTGATTCGGAAAAGGGTTGCGACACCTTTTTTCCTCTTTTTGTTGGTAGAAAACCTTAAGAGAAACAATCTCCGCAAATCCACAAGGCAAGCAATTGATCCAGATGGCAAGCTATAGAACCATTCTCTAGCATGACTGTCAAGGGTCATAACAAAGAGCTTGCACTTGACGCCATCCATTAATGCTCTTAAAGAAATGGCTGACTCAAAGGCTTGGAGATGGGAGAAGGGATCTTCTTTTCCAGTGAAGGTTGGCAAACGAGGCTCCCTAAAACTGTCGGGAGCAGTCACCCAACGAACTCTATCTGTGAAGGGAGAAGGATCTTCCGCTTCAACAAAATCTGGAGGAGATGAAGGATAATACGCATCAGCTGGGGCTGGAGAATTGGTACAGTTTTCCTGAGGGTTAGGCATTTCTACGGGACCTCCCTGGGCAACTGGCCTGAAAAATTTAGGTCGAGTGGCCGCGAACTCCTCATCTTGGGGTGGCAATGGAACAAATGGATCCACAAATCGAGGAGGAGGAGGAGCTTTCTCAACAGGAGGCAGAACTTCTGGTATCTCCATTGATACCCAAAAAACAGGAATTGCCGAAATGGAAAAACTGCGATAACTTCCAAACAGAGTCGAATTTTTGAAATCTGAGGGCTAAAAAGTGCTTGAACGGGAAACCCGTTCAATTTTTGGATAGTTCAGGCCGAGACGGTCGCAACGGGCTTTGAATTTCTGAATTCCGACACCCGGATCAAAAGTTATGACTGTTTGAAGTTTTGAAGAATTTTAGGTCGAATTCACCGCAGCTGCTGTTTCACCAACTACTCAAAATCTGAAGGTCGCGTGTTAGATCTGTTGGTGCCAAAAATGGTACCAACTCCACGATCGCTAAAACTGAGGGATGGGGGGTAAGACTGTTGAGTGGCTGGTTACTTTGAGCTGAAGGAAAGACTATTTTATTGATATAAAACTTGAGTTACAACTGAGGTTACAATAGAAAAATATGAAAGAAACATCATAAAACATGAGGAAAAAGGGGCCTGAAGGGAGATCGGAGAGGTCTCAACGGTCACTCAAAACTGAGACCGCTCAAACCACTGGCTGGGACTGGAAGCTCTCCAAAAGTCCTCCAACTGGTACCCCTACCCCTCTATTTATAGACGCAGGGGCCTGCCCGAACGGGCAGATCTGGAAAGTAACGGGCTGCCCGGAACTGCTGAGATTGCCTGAGACCGCTACTGAGACCGCTGAGATCGTCAAGATGTGCTGAGATCGTCTGCTGAGACCGCTGAGATCGTCAGGACTGGACCTGCATACCTGAACAGACCATATGAAACAGAATCAGCATATGACTAAGATCCTCCGAAGTGAGATCGCCCGGGAGGGGCGACCTCCCTCTGCAAGGTCGCCCGGAAGGGGTGACCTTCCCTGCTGTGAGATCGCCCAGGAGGGGCGATCTCTCCTCTGCGAGATCGCCCAGGAGGGGCGATCTCCCTCTGCGAGATTGCCCGGAAGGGGCGACCTTCCCTGCTGCGAGATCGCCCGGGAGGGGCGATCTCCCTGCGAGATCGCTCAGGAGGGGCGATCTCTCCTCTGCGAGATCGCCCAGGAGGGGCGATCTCCCTCTGCGAGGTTGCCCGGAAGGGGCGACCTTCCCTGCTGCGAGATCGCCCGGGAGGGGCGATCTCCCTGCGAGATCGCCCAGGAGGGGCGATCTCTCCTCTGCGAGATCGCCCAGGAGGGGCGATCTCCCTCTGCGAGGTCGCCTGGAAGGGGCGACCTTCCCTGCTGCGAGATCACCTGGGAGGGGCGATCTCCCTGCGAGATCGCCCAGGAGGGGCGATCTCTCCTCTTCGAGATCGCCCAGGAGAGGGCGATCTCCCTCTACGAGGTCGCCCGGAAGGGGCGACCTTCCCTGCTGCGAGATCGCCCGGGAGGGGCGATCTCCCTGCGAGATCGCCCAGGAGGGGCGATCTCTCCTCTGCGAGATCGCCCAGGAGGGGCGATCTCCCTCTGCGAGGTCGCCCGGAAGGGGCGACCTTCCCTGCTATGAGACCGCCTGGGTTCGACGAGATCGCCCCCCGGAGGAGCGAGATCGGCCCGGATCTCCAAAAATACCACAATACTTAAAAAAGTTATCTCGGAGGGGATCGCCGATTTCTAGGTAAAACATAATCCCAGCATTTTTTTAAGTTTTGAAAAAACTTCGAAAAAATAAAACTTACCTACGAGAATCGTGATCCACCTTTCGTCATTGTAGAACATGTGTGATAGAAAAATGTAAATACCTGTGCGTACTTACTAGCGCCAGGCGTGCTTGCGAATACTCTCTTTTTAAGAAAACTTGTGAACTCTGACTCTTTTGCGAGTACCTGAAGAGAAAATGCAAGCACCTGCTATTTCTGCGAAAGAACGGTCAGAGCAGGTATAAAAGAAACTTATGTTACATGAGTACCTGAAGAGAAGAAGTGAACACCTGTTTCCGTTGTGCAAAAGATATGTTGAGCAGGTACATGTAAAGTAAAGATTCATCAGGTATCTGAAACAAATTGTTAATACTTATCTTGCCCATATTTGAAGTACCACTCCCTTGCTTTGTCCTTCGAAGGATGTCACAAGGAGTTTGCACTTGGTCGCATCCGAGAGGGTTCTTAGAGCAATGGCCGAATCGAAGGCTTGTAGATGAAAGGTGGGATCAGTTTCTCCATTGAAAGATGGCAGATGAGGCTCTCTGAAATTATTCGGGGCTGGCTCCCCTCGGACTTCGTCCACGAAGGGAGTAGTTTCTTCAACTTCTGATCAGTCGCCTTTTGAGCCCGCTCGGCTTCTCTCCTTGATTTCTCCAAGGCTTCCCACAAAGAGTCTTCACTGTGATCGGAGCGGTCTCCAAGAGGATACGGACGGTCTGACATTGCGGCAAGGATTTCACCGACAATCCGCGATCTGAAGGTCACGTGTTTCTGTTGAGTCCAAAATCGCACGTCCGAAGGAAATCGGAGGCTGCGGGCTGCCGGTTACTTTTTAGTTAAGGAAATTGAGACCGCTGGCAGCGGTCAAGGCCAGACTTCGCCCGTCACGACGAATGCCACCCCTGTGACGGGCTTTCCTTTGATTGAAGTAAAGAGATTACAGCGGGCTGCAAGAGCAGAAAGGAAGAAGCCGGCCGATCAGACAGTTTGCATGATGGGAAACTCGAGACCGCAGCTCAAACAAGCGAGCTCCTGGATTCGAGTGTGCGTGCCTTGGGAACGTTGCCGCCCCCTATTTATAGGCTTGGGGGCCTGCCTAAACTGGCAGGGATAGAATAACCGCCTGCCCGGGGATAGGAGAAATGGGCAGGCGGTGACGGGACACGAACAGGAGAGAAGAGAGAAGCTTGGCGGCTTGTGCTTCCGATCTATCTTGACCAGGGGCTGGAGATGCTGAGACCAAGGCGATGATGCAACCCGGGCGGTCTCCGACTTGAGACCGCGTCTTGTCTTTTAGTCTTGGTAGCTTCCGTGGCGCAACCCTAGTGGTCTCCGACTTGAGACTGCAGCTTGCCCTTTGGATTTGGGCCTTACTAGTCTTCATGGTGCAACCTGTGCGGTCTCCGACTTGAGAACGCGGCTTGCTCTTTGAATCTTGAGTTTTGCTGGCCTTCAATCTCTGGAGGCGATCTGAACCATGTCAGACCACCCGGTTTTTACTGGTTGGTGCTGATAGACTTTGTTAAATCCGAACCATGCGACTTGATCCTCAAACTGCCCGGTCTACGAGTAATGTTGTTCGGAAGCGTTCTTCTGGGTAAACAACTACAACTCAATGTATATCGACCACTAAATGAACTAGATTGGGTAAAACTTGCTCTCCATTGAATGTATGGCTCGGAGCTCATTTCGAAGAGGTTTTGTGAGCTAAAATCAGACAACCTGATCAAAAGGTATGGCTGTTTCATGTTTAGGTGTCATTTGGAGCTAAATTTCGCATTACCAGTGCAACCCGCTATATATCGACAACTAAATGAGCTGCAATGGGTAAAACTTGTGCTTCAATGAATGTAGGGCTCTGAGCTCATTCCTAAAAGGTGTTGTCGGGGTAAAATCAGAAAACTGGATCAAAAGTTATTGATGTAAGTTTGAGTGTCATTTGTAGCTAAATCTCTTACTTTCACTACAAGCCGCATCTAAAATTCTTTCATTTTGAAATTTATGTGTCATTTGGAGCTAAATCTAGTATTACCAATACAACCCATTGTATATCGACCTCTAAACAAGCTTGAATTGGTTAAAATTGTTTTCCATTGGATTTTGGGCTCCGATCTCATTCTGATAAGGTATTGTGGCGAAAATCGGACAACCAGATCAAAAGTTACGGATATTTGAAGATTAGGTCTTCTTTCAAGCTAAATACCTTATTACCAACCCACATAACCACTGGAACCCACTGTATATCGAACAATAAATGAACTTGAATGGTTATATCCTACTCTCCACTGGATGTAGGCCTCCGAGCTCATTCTAAAAGGCAATGTGTGCAAAAATTGGGCAACTAGATCAAGAGTTCTGTCTGTTTGAAGTTTATGTGTCATTTGGAGATAAATCCCACATTACCACTGCAACCCACTGTAGATCAACCACTAAATGAACTAGAATGGGTAAAACTTGTTGTCCATTGGATGCAGGGCTTCGATCTCATTCCGAAAAGGTGTTGTGGGCAAAAATCTGACAACCGGATCAAATTTATGGATGTTTTAAGTTTAGGTGTCAATTGGAGCAAAATCCCTCATTTCCACTACAATCCACTATCCACCGGCCTCTAAATGAACTCTATCGAGTAAACCCTATTCTCCATAGGATGCGTGGCTCTGAGCTCATTGCGAAAAGGTGTTTTCGGCAAAATCCGGACAACCGGATCAAAAGTTATAGTTGTTTGAAGTTTAGGTGCCAGTTGGAGCTAAATCCCACATTACCACTACAACTCAATGTATATCGACCACTAAATGAACTAGATTGGGTAAAACTTGCTCTCCAATGAATGTATGGCTCGGAGCTCATTTCGAAGAGGTTTTGTGAGCAAAAATCAGACAACCTGATCAAAAGTTATGGCTGTTTCAAGTTTAGGTGTCATTTGGAGCTAAATTTCGCATTACCATTGCAACCCGCTATATATCGACAACTAAATGAGCTGCAATGGGTAGAACTTGTGCTTCAATGAATGTAGGGCTCCGAGCTCATTCCTAAAAGGTGTTGTGGGGGGTAAAATCAGACAACCAGATCAAAAGTTATTGATGTTTAAAGTTTGAGTGTCATTTGTAGCTAAATCTCTTACTTTCACTACAAACCGTATCTAAAATTCTTTAATTTTGAAATTTATGTATCATTTGGAGCTAAATCTAGTACTACCAGTACAACCCATTGTATATCGACCTCTAAACGAGCTTGAATGGGTTAAAATTGTTCTCCATTGGATTTTGGGCTCCGATCTCATTCCGAAAAGGTACTGAGGGCGAAAATCGGACAACCGGATCAAAAGTTACGGATATTTGAAGATTAGGTCTCCTTTCATGCTAAATACCTTATTACCAACCCGCATAACCACTGGAACCCACTGTATATCGAACAATAAATGAACTTGAATGTTTATATCCTACTCTCCACTGGATGTAGGCCTCCGAGCTCATTCTAAAAGGTATTGTGGGCAAAAATTGGGCAACTGGATCAAGAGTTCTGTCTGTTTGAAGTTTATGTGTCATTTGGAGCTAAATCCCACATTACCACCGCAATCCACTATAGATCAACCACTAAACGAACTAGAATGGTTAAAACTTGTTGTCCATTGGATGCAGGGCTCCGATCTCATTCCGAAAAGGTGTTGTGGGCAAAAATCTGACAATCGGATCAAATTTATGGATGTTTTAAGTTTAGGTGTCAATTGGAGCAAAATCACTCATTTCCCTTGCAATCCACTATCCACCGACCTCTAAATGAACTCGATCGAGTAAATCCTATTCTCCATAGGATGTGTGGCACTGAGCTCATTGCAAAAAGGTGTTTTGGGCAAAATCCGGAAAACTTGATCAAAAGTTATAGATGTTTGAAGTTTAGGTGCCAGTTGGAGCAAAATCCAACATTACCACTACAACTCAATGCATATCGACCACTAAATGAACTAGATTGGGTAAAACTTGCTCTCTATTGAATGTATGGTTCGGAGCTCATTTCGAAGAGGTTTTGTGAGCAAAAATAAGACAACCTGATCAAAAGTTATGGCTGTTTCAAGTTTAACTGTCATTTGGAGCTAAATTTCGCATTACCAGTGCAACCCGCTATATATCAACAACTAAATGAGCTGCAATGGGTAAAACTTGTGCTTCAATGAATGTAGAGCTCCGAGCTCATTCCTAAAAGGTGTTGTGGGGGTAAAATAAGACAACCGGATCAAAAGTTATTGATGTTTAAAGTTTGATTGTCATTTGTAGCAAAATCTCTTACTTTCACTACAAACCGCATATAAAATTCATTTATTTTGAAATTTATGTGTTATTTGGAGCTAAATCTAGTATTACCAATACAACTCATTGTATATCGACCTCTAAACGAGCTTGAATGAGTTAAAATTGTTCTCCATTGGATTTTGGGCTCCGATCTCATTCCGAGAAGGTATTGTGGGCAAAAATCGGACAACCGGATCAAAAGTTACGGATATTTGAAGATTAGGTCTCCTTTCAAGCAAAATACCATATTACCAACCCGCATAACCACTGGAACCCACTGTATATCGAACAATAAATGAACTTGAATGGTTATATCCTACTCTCCACTGGATGTAGGCCTCCGAGCTCATTCTAACAGGTATTATGGGCAAAAAATGGGCAACTGGATCAAGAGTTCTGTCTGTTTGAAGTTTATGTGTCATTTGGAGCTAAATCCCACATTACAGCTGCAACCCATTATAGATCAACCACTAAACGAACTAGAATGGGTAAAATTTGTTGTCCGTTGGATGCAGGGCTCCGATCTTATTCCGAAAAGGTGTTGTGGGCAAAAATCTGACAACCGGATCAAATTTATGGATATTTTAAGTTTAGGTGTCAATTGGAGCAAAATCCATCATTTCCACTGCAATCCACTATCCACCGACCTCTAAATGAACTCGATCGAGTAAATCCTATTCTCCATAGGATGTATGGCTCTGAGCTCATTGCGAAAAGGTGTTTTGGGCAAAATCCGTATAACCGGATCAAAAGTTATAGCTGTTTGAAGTTTAGGTGCCAGTTGGAGCTAAATCCCACATTACCACTAGAACTCAATGTATATCGACCACTAAATTAACTAGATTGGGTAAAACTTGCTCTCCATTGAATGTATGGCTCGGAGCACATTTCGAAGAGGTTTTGTCAACAAAAATCAGACAACCTGATCAAAAGTTATGGATGTTTCAAGTTTAGGTGTCATTTGGAGCTAAATTTCGCATTACCAGTGCAACCCGCTATATATCGACAACTAAATGAACTGCAATGGGTAAAACTTGCGCTTCAATGAATGTAGGGCTCTGAGCTCATTCCTAAAAGGTGTTGTGGGGGTAAAATCAGACAACCGGATCAAAAGTTATTGATGTTTAAAGTTTGAGTGTCATTTGTAGCTAAATCTCTTACTTTCACTACAAACCGCATCTAAAATTCTTTCATTTTGAAATTTGTGTCATTTGGAGCTAAATCTAGTACTACCAGTACAACCCATTGTATATCGACGTCTAAACGAGCTTGAATGGGTTAAAATGGTTCTCCATTGGATTTTGGGCTCCGATCTCATTCCGAAAAGGTATTGTGGGCGAAAATCGGACAACCGGATCAAATGTTACGGATATTTGAAGATTAGGTCTTCTTTCAAGCTAAATACCTTATTACAAACCTGCATAACCACTGGAACCCACTGTATATTGAACAATAAATGAACTTGAATGGTTATATCCTACTCTCCACTGGATGTAGGCCTCCGAGCTCATTCTAAAAGGTATTGTGGGCAAAAATTGGGCAACTGGATCAAGAGTTCTGTCTGTTTGAAGTTTGTGTCATTTGAAGCTAAATCCCACAGTACCAACCCACTGTATATCAACCACTAAACGAACTAGAATGGGTAAAACTTGTTGTCCATTGGATGCAGGGATCCGATCTCATTCCGAAAAGGTGTCGTGGGCAAAAATCTGACAATCGGATCAATTATATGGATGTTTTAAGTTTAGGTGTCAATTGGAGCAAAATCCCTCATTTCCATTGCAATCCACTATCCACCGACCTCTAAATGAACTCGATCGAGTAAATCATATTCTCCATAGGATGTGTGGCTCTGAGCTCATTGTGAAAAGGTGTTTTGGGCAAAATTCGGACAACCGGATAAAAAGTTATAGCTGTTTGAAGTTTAGGTGCCAGTTCGAGCTAAATCCCACATTACCACTACAACTCAATGCATATCTGTTGAGTCCGAGAATGCACCTCCGAGGGAAACCGGAGGCTGCGGGTTGCCGGTTACTTTTTAGATGAAAAGATGAGACCGCTAGCAGCGGTCAAGGCCAGACTTCGCCCGCCGCGGCAAATGCCACTCCTGCGATGGGCTTTCCTTTGATTAAAGAAAAGTGATTACAGCGGGCTGCAAGTGCAGAAAAAGAGAAGCCGGCCGGTCAGACAGTCCGCAAGATGGGAAACTCGAGTCCGCAGCTCAAACAAGCGAGCTCCTAGATTCGAGTGTGCATGCCTTTGGAACAGTGCCGCCCCCTATTTATAGGCTTGGGGGCCTGCCCGAGCGGGCAGGGATAGAATAACCGCCTGCCCGGGTACAGGAGAAACGGGCAGACGGTGACGGGATACACAAAGAAGGAAAGAGAATAAGCCGCGCGGCTTGGCGGCCTGCCCTTCCGACTTGTCTGACCATAAGTTGGAGATGATGTAGCCAAGGTGACGATTCTACCCGCTCGGTCTCTGTCTTGAGAACGCGACCTGTTCTTTGGCTTTGGACCTTGGCTTGCCTTCGTGACATAAACCGCGCGACCTCCGACTTGGGATAGCGACTTGCCCTGTAGGACTTGGGCTTGGATCACCTCTGGTTCTTGGAGGCGGCCTGAATTATTACAGACCGTTCGACCTGTGTTAGCTGGTGCCGATGGAGCTTGCTTAGCCTGAGCCAGGCGACTTGGATCTGCAAACCGCTCGGTCTGCGAGTAATTCTCTTGAAAGCGGTCTCCCGGGTAAACATAATCCCCGCATATTTTTAAATTTCCATGAAGATTTCAAAAATATCAGTGCTAGCCGGAGACCGCGCCGTCTTCACCCCGTTGGTTATAAATGTTCCAGAAGCTTCGATTCTGGCATAACTTCATTGTTACCACGAGTCACTACTCGCCTATTGCGGTTAGGGCTTTCGGATTGAACAGCCCGAAAAAGATGGTGAACCTGATGGCTGAGCTGGAAGCTCTCGAGAAGTCCGGGAAGAACTGCCTGCAGATTTGACAATCGACTTGTCATCTAAACAGGAGAAGGATAAGCCGACCGAACTGCTTCCTGAACAAACAGTCGTCCCGTTGACTGAAAACGAGGCGAGCTGTCTGAACCCGCCCCCAGCTGATCCCCTGACCTTCTTCGATAAAGGAAACAGCCCGCCTTCTCCGCCGGGTAAGACGGGCTTGGAGGCTGCTTCCCAGAAAGGCGATGGGGATGAGTCCTTTAAGATGGAGGTCACCCCGTCCGGGGATTTTCATTTAAAAATTAGAGATAAAGGAGAGACAGTCGACTCCCCCAGGCCGAGCGAACAGCGAACCCCAGTAGTCAATATCGAGGATAGTCCGGAAAAAGCAACCGGTCAAAAGTCGAATAAGCGGAAGAAGGAAGAGTCCGCGGCGGACAGGCTCCTCAAGAAAATGAAGAGGCTGAAGGCCAAGAACAGGGCAGCATCCTGGAAACCAAGAGCGGACAGCCTGCAAGGCAAGTCGCGCGAGAATGAGGTCTCAGAGGGCTTGATTACCCCCTCCCCCCAGCCGAGCGACCAGGTTCCAGTCGATGCCCATAGCATTTCCGTAAGTGACCTCCTCAAAGATTTCGATTCTTTCCAGAAGCAAGATGACCAGCTGAGAACTTCTTCCGAACTGCAGGCTGCCAACCCGCCTGGAGAAAAAGGGGGCGCCCTGTCTGAGGATGCGACCAGCCTAAAGGAGGTCACCCTTCCTAAGGTCGCGACTGAAAAAATCTTACCGGCGCCTGAAGACACTGTGACGGCCGGGCTTCGGCTTATACAAGCGAAGGCGGAGAAAGTGAGAGATCAGCTGAACAAGCCGCCGCCACTGCCCCATCTTTTCTTGCAAGGTAAAGGGGTCACGGATCATCGCCCCGTTCGCTTTTTCATGCCGCGGCCTCGAAACAAGTCGCGTGCTGCTTTGTTGAACCCGTCGCCCAGCTTCTTTCCCTCCGCTGCTCAGTTTTCTGCCGCTAAGCGGAGGCAGAGCGAGAGATCGTGGAGAGAGCAACGCCGGAAATTTGATACCGAACTGGCAAGGCGACCCATTCACCCGAATCCAATTCGAACCGCCGCGGCTTGTAAGCGAGGAGAATTCGATGAGAGCGGTTTTCTTTTTGAACAATCCTTGATTATTTTTTCTTGTTTCAGATGACCGTGATTTGCTTCCGGAGCCGGGCGAGCTGGTTTCCTATCTTCCTCCTCTTGATCCGCCCCTGCTGCGTTCTTCTTTGCCGGATACCCGGATGGAGGACGAGATGTCCCGGCTTCAAAAGAACCTGGAAACCCTCTCCAAGCAGTTGAGGGTTGTGGAGGAGAGAGAGAAGGCCGCCCAAGACGAGAAGACGGCCCTTCGGGCAGAGTTAGAAGCCGAGCGGAAAGAGAGCCGGGCGGCGCTGGAGGCCGAGCGAAGAGAGCGCCGAGAGAAAGAAAAAGCGCAGCAAGACCAAGTGGCTGCGCTGACCGCCCGGATTGACCGGGGAAAGAAGGAAGTTCGCAAGCTTGAAGAGCACAGCGCCTATTATAGGGACAGATACCTACATTTGGCGAAGGAAGCCGGCGGAAGTCGACGCCCTGCCAACATGATTGACGAAGGCCGGCGTGGGTCAGGCCGCCCGGATGCAGGGACGAGTTCGTCTCTCCCTGTAGCCGGGACGATCCGCCCAGTTGAGAGTGTTTATGAGCCCGCAACAGCCTTACCTACTCGCGTGATCCCCGCGTCGCGAGTAGAGAGAGATGCCGCGCGGATTCATAGCATGATCAACCGCCTGAATCATAACATGAACCAAATGCAGGGGACTGTCCTCCAGATCGGCGATCACGTCGCGCGGCTTCACAGGGAGGACGAGCCGGGTGAAAACCGCCCATAATGAGTGGCTTGTAATATAATATTTTTTCAATTCGGTCCTTTGGACAATTTGCCCAACTCTGATTATGTAATATTCGATCTGTCTTTCAGGCCGTGCGGCCTAAGTATTCGAACTTATTATTTTTTCTGCCTTGTTGTGTTGATTAATGTTTGCGGGTTTCTTTACATAAACCGATCTGCCTGTTCTTGTGATTCTTTAATCCGCTTGCTTGGGCACACTTAATCCTTGTGGCTGACTCTTGTGGTGATGTACCCGTACGGGTTGACCGGTCTAGCCGTGATTTGACCTTTACTAAATGCAGATCAGCTGTTCTTATAAGTAGCGCTCTTCCGGAAATCCTTTTACCGAAATCTCAAGATGGGAGTAAAGCGCCAGCCGAAGCGACCTGCCAAGACTTCTGCTACCCGCTCCGAAGCCGCTTTGGACTTTCATTCTGCGGACCTCAAAGAATGCCGTTTGACAAAAGCCGAGCTGGATGAATTCGTTGAGAAGCACATGAAGGACAGTCTGCTACTCGCGCGGCTTCCGCTCCGGGATGAGCGGATGAATTCGTCCGGCCCGAACCAGATTGCGATCCCAATCGACCATTTCGATTGCGGATTTAAATTCCCGATTTCGATTGAGCTCGCCATGGTATTTGACCATTACGGATTTGTTCCCGGCCAGATTTCTCCCAACTCGATGGCCAGGATATGTAGCTTTATTTCTTACTTGCGGTCTGAGAGAGTCCGCTTCTCTATGGATCTCTTCAGGAATATATTTTCGGTGCGGGCCATCCCGGACTCTGAATCGAATGTCTTCAAAGGCCATCTCTATTTCGGCTGCCGCGGGTTGAAGATGGTCAACCTTGCGAACAAGGTCACAGCCTGGTCGGAGAGATACCTGATCTTCGAAGGCCGACTCGGTCTGTTGAACCCGAATCCGCAAGTGCGGCCGGAGGAGGCCTTTCAACCGGTCCCAATAAACGAAGTGGAGAAGGGAATTTGCGAGCTTCTCAAGGATGAGCGGCTTAACATAAGCTACTACATCCCTCTACTTGCTGAGCTTGAGAACGTTCGGCTTGAAGACAGTAAGCCTCCCTTTGCTTCCGACTTCAATGTTAACTGCTCGATCTCTCGTGCTGACCCTTCTCCTTTTATAGCCCAAGCCGCCGTTCCTGCTAACAAGCCGATCAGTCCGGCCGGTTTGGTCTTGACTCAGACGGAGAAGAGAAAGAGGCAAGCCAGGAACAAGCCGCTGCCGTCTGACGAGGAGGACTCGGGTTCCTTGGGCGACTTTGCTGCCCTTCGCTCCTTTAGCAAGGTGAATGATCTAAAAGGTCGTCCGGTTTTAACCTGGCACCCGGACAGCGATAGTGTCCAGATCTCCACTGCGCTCCCCCACTGGGCGAACGAGAAGTCGGGTCGTCATACTGAGGCCGTAAGCATCGGCACGTTCGGTCGACGGAACTTCAGGAGGCTGAAGAAAATCCCTGAGGAAGAGCTCGCCAGGGAGGCCGCGCGGGTTGGTGCTGAGAGCTTCATCACCAACGCCTTCATGGGAATGACCTTAAAGAGGTTGATTAGAGAAAACGCCCTTCAAGAAAAAGAGATCGCTGAATTGAAGAAAGAAAATGCGCGGTTAAAGGAAGCCGAGTCGGTAAGTTGTCACCTGGCCAGTATCAATACCGAAGTTCTCAAACCGCACGGTCTTACCTTACTCTTTTCTTTTGTAGGCTAAGTATGATGAGACCGATCCGGTTTATCAGCAGGAACTCTTCCCTCATGTCGCCGAGGGAATTGATAATGCTTTTAACCGCCTGCGGGAGCTCAAAGGGTTCGCGCCCGGCTTTGAGCATTTTACCTTCTCGGATGCCTATCCGATTTTGCAAAAGAAATTAGAAAAGATCAGGCGGAAGGCCAAGGGAAAGAATAAAGTCGATGGATCCAGTTCGGAGGGGAGTGCTGATGAAGATGACGAGGTCGAAGAACCCGGAGCGGTTAAAAGTGGCGAGAGTGGCTCGGAGTCCGAATCCAGCGATTCTGAAGAAGATGCTGGTCGCAAATCGGGCGAATTGAGCAGCTCGTCCTCGTCGGGTAGCGAGGGTTATTCCCCTGATGCTTCAATTGATGGCAGCGAGTACTCAAATACTCCTGCGTCTAAGAAACTCAAGTCGAATAATCAATAGTTGTATTTTACTTTTTATTTTGAGAAGCTGTCGGCTTGATGTTGTTAGCCGGACGGCTCGAAACATAATGTAAACAATGTTTTGATGAAATGAAAAGTTTTTACCTGTCTATTCGTCTACTTTCTGCGACTTACTTGTATTTGTTTGCGATCTCTTTCTGTGTTAAATTTAACCAAGTCGTGCGACTTAATGTTAACTCACTTTGTTAGGATAAGATTCCGGTAGAGTATCTAGAAAACCACTCGTATGTCTTGCTTCTTTCAATCCGAATTGAATATATCCGGTTTATTCTGAGAAAGAGCTAACTTACTGCGAACGTATTAAGCCGCGCGGCTACTGTTAAATCCAACATATTTGCTCTTTTAGGATAAAGAAATACAAGTCATGAGGGTCATCATCAGCCCGTGCGGTCAGTTTTTGAACTTAGGCGACTTGTAGCTGGCATCGCTGTAAATCCCATCTCTGGGAATGTAACTAGATAGCCGACCCGGAATTTTAAAATAATCAAGCCGTGCGACCATAAACCGGTCTTACATAATTGCCTTGTGAAACGGAATACCCAGTCTCTAGAAGATCAGCTGATAGACCGTGCGATTAACATTTAACCCAAACAGCCTATATGACAGCAATATATACCATTGGTTGATAAGCCGCACGGGCTATATATAGAGTTCGTGCGATTAGTAGGTCTAATACTTGAACTGAGAATCATAACTGCCTGATTGAAGGAACCTGTGATTATCCGATCGGATTGAATGGAAACCCGTAAGGATGATAAATTCATAACCCGGGTAATAAGATCGGCCGGTCACGATTATGTTTGTTTCCCTGATATTTATCTTAATACCCTGTTTTATTTTAAACCATCCAATCTAAAAAACCGAATCGTATGTCACCTTTGGAACCTGCTTATTTCAAACCGTTCGAAGTAATAATCAGACCGCCTGAAAACTTCGGTACCTGCTTATTTCAAACCGCCCGGATTAATAATCAGACCGCCTGAAAACTTCGGTACCTGCTTATTTCAAACCGTCCGAAGTAATAATCAGACCGCCTGAAAACGTCAGGTACCTGCTTATTTCAAACCGCCCGGATTAATAATCAGACCGCCTGAAAACTTCGGTACCTGCTTATTTCAAACCGTCCGAAGTAATAATCAGACCGCCTGAAAACTTCGGTACCTGCTTATTTCAAACCGCCCGGATTAATAATCAGACCGCCTGAAAACCTCGGTACCTCCTTACCTCAAACCGCCCGGTTTGAGTATTAAGCCGTCCGGTTCATGCTGCATATAGAAATCCTGCTTTTTCCTCCAAATAGTCTATAATGACCATATGGGATGAAATAATCCCCTACAATGCAATAGAGATGATTACAGACTCAGATGACCAAGTGGGCAGGTGGGCCTAGGCGGCGAACATTGCTTTCCTCAAGTGGTCATAAGAGCTGTAACAATAAAGAGAAACAAGTACAGACCAAGATGACCAAGTGGGCAGGTGGGCCTAGGCGGCGAACATTGCTTTCCTCAAGTGGTCATAAGGGCTGTAAGCGACTCGACTGCTCTCTTGCCTAGGGCTACAAGCCGAGTTGATCAATTGGGCAGGTGGGCCAAGGCGGCGAACATTGCTTTCCTCAGAGAGATCAACTCAGTTGTGGGTCCCGCTTAGGCATCGCTTGAGAGTACCTCGGAGTATTCGATAGTTACAGGCTAAGATGATCAGTTTGGCAGGTGTGGTTATACCGCGGGGGCTATACCGACATTGCTTTCCTCAGAAGGATCATCGAAGCTGTAATTATATCCCCCTCGGGGCATGATAGAGCCAACATTCACCTAGACCTCCCTTGATGCAGGGGTGTGTCGGATATCAGCCAGGATCCAAGGTTCTGAAGACCACCGCACGGGAATTGGCAAGCTACCACTACACGTGTGCGAAAACTCCCCGCTACACATGATCTTCATGGTTTTACGCTAATGACTACAATCCGAGGGGGTTCGAGCAGAACTTGGCGATATCTCCGTGGTTCAGTGAGTTTGATATATGAGAACATGCAGAAAAGAAACATCAGACATGGAGAAGTGTCAGTATGGAGCTTCTTATTAAAATATCTCAAAAAACTGCAGAAAAGTAAGGAAGACATTTCAAGGGTAGAACCGTTTGAGATCATCGCCACTCCAGGTGCGCGGGATGTCTTCTCCTTCACTTGTCTGGAGGCGATAAGCCCCACTTTTTAATGCCTCCTTGACGATGAAAGGTCCGGCCCAATTAGGATTTAACTTCCCGATATTCCCTGCTCGAGCTGCTGCATCAACCTTTTTCAGTACGACGTCGCCTACCGCGAAATGCTTCACCCTGACATTTTTGTCGAAATATTTTGCCATCCTCCTTTTAACTTCTTCTTGTCTGATTGTTGCCTCATCCTGAAGATCTTCGATTAGATCCAAACTGTACTAGATAGCCTCGTCATTGTAGTCTATCCATGCTTCTCCTCCTTCTTTTTCGTACACAACTCTTGGAGTGGCCACCTCAAACTCCACAGAAACAACAGCCTCCGAGCCATGAGATAGTTTGAACGGTGTTTCCCCTGTAGCTGAAGATGGAGTAGTACGAAGGGTCCAAAGGATGGAAGGAAGTTGATCTGCCCAGTTTCCTTTCTGATTCCAAA
Organism: Dactylorhiza incarnata; assembly: GCA_033032865.1. Taxonomy (NCBI): domain Eukaryota; kingdom Viridiplantae; phylum Streptophyta; class Magnoliopsida; order Asparagales; family Orchidaceae; genus Dactylorhiza; species Dactylorhiza incarnata. The sequence continues at coordinate 129,333 of JAWHQI010000907.1, read as the reverse complement.
CCTTTTTCATCAGGAGCTGCTGGATTCGTCTATTGGCTGCTTCTACCTGACCATTGGTCCTTGGATGATGTACTGAGGAGAACCGCAGATCAATTCCAACCTGGTCGCAGAATTTTATCATCTCAGGATTATTGAATTGTGGACCATTATCAGTGACGATTGCCAGCGGAATTCCGTGTCGACAGACAATTTCCCCCCAGATGAAGTTTCTGATGATTTGGGTAGTAGTTCTTGCCAGTGCCTTAGCCTCGATCCACTTGCTGAAGTAGTCAATCATCACTATGATAAAGCGGCGCTGACCGCTGGCCATTGGAAAGGGTCCGATGAGATCCATCCCCCAAACTGCAAAGGGCCAGGGTGCCGTTATTGATCTAAGCGACTGAGCGGGCAGGTGCTGGAGAGGAGCGAACTTTTGGCACTGCACACACCTCCTGGCAAATGCTTCAGCATCCTTTCTCATGGTCGGCCAAAAATATCCCTGCCGCAGAATCCTCTTTTCTAAGGTTTTTGTCCCTGAATGGCTACCACACTCCCCAGAGTGAACTTCCTGGAGTACGATAGGGATTTCTTCTTCTGAAACACATCGTGCTGAGGGGGAAATCAAAGTTTTTCTGTAGAGTACTCCTGCTATCAGATAATAATATGCCGCCTTCCTTTTGAATCTTCTCCGATCTTTGATGTAATGGTGAAACTCTCCTTTTGATAGAAACAACTCATAAGGATCCTTCCATGAAGGATTATGATCAATTTGCATGAGTTCTGCCTCGTCTATTGCCGGATGAAAAAGTTCAAAGGTCACTCCCCCTGATGGAAGACCGAACTTCGACAATTCATCTGCCTCCTCATTTTGCATTCTTGGGATGTGCTCGATAATAAACGACTTGAATCTTCCGATTTCCTTTTTGGCTAATAGCAGATACTTTCGCAGAATCGGCTCCCTTGTCTCATAATTTCCCAAGACTTGGGAAGCCATCACCAATGAATCAGTTCTAACATGTACATATTCTATACCCAACTCTCTTGCGAGCCTTAGCCCAGCCAGAAGTGCTTCATACTCTGCCTGGTTATTCGTAAACGGGAAGAAGAACTTGATAGCTTGCTCCAGCCTGATGCCATTTGGACTGATCAACACTACTCCGGCTCCCACGGAGTTTTTGCCAGAAGCCCCATCCACATAAATGACCCAAGCCAGAGGTGATTGTACCGCCTGTTCTGGATTAAGCTCTGTTGTATCTACCAGGAAATCTGCCAAGATTTGCGCTTTGATTGCTGTTCGGGGGATATATGATATCTCAAATTCACTTAGTTCAATAGCCCATTTTGCCAACCTCCATGAATGATCTGGCTTTTCAAGAATACTCTTTAGAGGATGATCTGTAACAACTTGGATGGAATGAGCCTGAAAATAAGGGCGAAGCCTTCGCGCAGACATAACCAAAGCCAAGGCCAGTTTCTCCAGGATCGAATATCTGGTTTCGGCATCTTTAAGGATGTGGCTGACATAGTATATTGGAAACTGCCTCCTCTTATCTTCCCGAACAAGGACAGAACTCACCGCTTCTGGTCCGACTCCCAGATACAAGAATAGTTTTTCCCCCTCACGGGGACTTTGGAGTAGTGGAGTCGAAGTTAACTGTCCCTTTAGCTGCTCGAAAGCCTTGTTACATTCCTCGCTCCATTCAAACTTTGATCCCTTTCGCAATGTTTTAAAGAATGGGGCACTTTTATCTCCGGATTTAGAGATAAACCTGCTCAATCCTGCCAATCTCCCCCCAAGTTGTTGAAATTCTTTAGTATTTCGAGGAGGGATCATATCAAGGATGGCCTTCACCTTATCTGGGTTTGGTGCAAGGCCATCAGGAGTCAGAAGATGTCCAAGAAATTTTCCTTTATTCGCCCCGAACACACATTTTAGTGGGTTCAATTTTAACTTGAACCTCTGTAGAGTAGCGAACGTCTCTACGAGGTCTTTCAAGTGTAATGAGAATGTTTTACTTTTGAGAAGAAGGTCATCAACGTAAACTTCGAGATTCCTGCCCTTTTGATGTTTAAAGACGGTATCCATCATTCTTTGGTATGTTGCACCCGCGTTTTTAAGACCGAAGGGCATTACGAGATAGCAGTAACACCCATCGTTTGTGATAAATGAGGTATGCGGGATGCCAGGCTTGTGCATTTTAATTTGATGATACCCGGAGAAGGCATCGAGGAAACTCATAAAACCATACCCAACCGCGGAATCAACTAAAACATCTATCCGAGGCAAAGGGTAACAATCTTTAGGGCACGCTTTATTAAGTTTGGTGAAGTCTACGCACATGCGCCACTTCCCACCAGATTTCTTAACCATTACAACGTTCGACATCCACGTGGGATATTGAATTTCAGAAATGAAACCCGCTTTTAGGAGTTTGGAAACCTCCTCTCTGATGGGCAACGCCAGCTTGGTCGCCACTTCTCTCTTCTTTTGTTGGACGGGCTTGAACTCAGGAGATACGTTTAGATGATGACAAGCCACGTCTGGATCCACTCCAGGCATATCCTCCGCTGACCAAGCGAAGATATCCAGATTCCCCAACAGACAAGAGATTAGCTCCACTTTATCCTCCTCTGATAACTCAGCGTTGATGACCAGCTTCTTTTCTGCCCCCTCAGCGATAGGAACATCTTGAGTCACTTGGGCAGGTTCTAAGTGAGCCCCTTCTCGATCTTTTCCTTCCTCGGCGGCCTCTGGAAACTCAGCCACCTCCAGCACCTCATCCATGATCTTGGGAAGCGGAACATCAGTGATCATGTTGACAGTTCGGACGTAGCACTCCCGAGCTACTTTGGGGTTTCTCCTAACCCGGTATTGTTTTCCTTCAGCAGCAAACTTGAGGGCAAGATGAAAGGTGGACACTACCGCCCTATATGCATTGAGAATCGGCCTCCCGAAGATGGCGCAGTAGTTACTTGGAGCATCTACTACCACAAAATTGATCAATTTTATCACTCCTCCAAGAGAGACCAGGAGCTTCACTGAACCCTCTACTTCCTTCTTCCCCCCAGAAAAACCGTAGAGGGGCCCATCGGTGGGAAGCAAATGCTTTCCAGTCTTCAGGGCTTCGAAAGTTGGGCGGAAAAGGAGATTGACGGAGCTGCCAGTATCAATCAAAATCTTGTGGACGGTATAGTTTTCAATAACGGCCCTGATAACCACCGCATCATCGAAAGGATTAGCATTGGGGGGAAGGTCATCCTGACCAAATGTGAGAATAGTGCTTTCGGGAGGAGAACTTGTAGTGGCTGCCACTTCCTGCTTTAGAACTCTCGCAATGCTGGATTTGCGAGATGATTCTGCTCCAGCTCCCCCATGGATACAATAGATGTCCCCTAAGGGGCCCACATCATTGACTTCGATGCATTCGGTAGAAGGGTGGATATCACCATAATAGCCGGCGTCCTCGACGTCAGCGCATTCCCAGGTTACTTCTACTGTTTCCTTCTCCTTCTTCTTCTCGGTAGTTGGCTCAGCAGTTTTATCTTTCCGAATTAGACCCCGGAGCTTTCCTTCTCACAGAAGTCTTTCTATGAGCAGACGAAGGGCCCGGCAGTCTTCAGTTAAATGTCCCCCCTCTTTATGATATTCACAATAAAGGTTCGGATTCCGATTACGAATATCCGACTTCAGAGGAGCGGGCCTTTTGAAATCTGGCCTCTTTTGCAGAATTTGGACTACCTCGTCCATGGTGACATTTAGGGGAGTGAATGAGTCTTGCGAATCATCGTATTGGGTTGATGGAATGATTGGAGGTGGCTGCGCGGCATATTGTGGTAAATATTCCGGCATGATTTGTGGAAGGGGAGCGGATGGAGCGGGAGCGATGGCCAACAGTGGCTTCTGATCTTGAAACCGCTGATGGCCCATAAATGGTTGCTTGTTTTTGTAGTTCCTCCCCCTTTGGGAGCGGGGTTCGAAGTGGGACTGATTCGATGGTGGATGACGGAAGGATGAATTCGATGACTCCTTGTCGCTTACCAGCTTTCCGACGTAGTCTGGATTGCTCTTCTCTCCTCTGATAAACATATTTGCCAAACTTATCATCTCTTGATAAGTCTTAGGCTCTCTTATATTTGCTTCAAACTTTAGGGGGCCCTCCCTTAGGCCATGGATGAGGGCCACCCTATACAGCTCCGGGTCCACATTCTAGATTTCCATGATCTCTCTCTGGAATCGATCCACAAAACGAGCCCATGTCTCGCCTTCCCGTTGTTTTATATCGAAAAGGGCCGCCGGGCCGCTCTTTCTTTTCCTTGAGGTGGAGAATCTCAGCAGGAATTCTCTTCGCAGCTCTGTGAAACAACGGACCGATCTGGGATGCAGACCGTAAAACCATTCCCTCGCTTGTCCTTCAAAGGAGGTAACCAGAAGCTTGCACTTGGTTGCATCAGTCAAGGTTCTGAGAGCAACAGCTGACTCGAAAGCTTGTAAATGAACCGTGGGATCCGTCTCTCCATTGAATGCTGGCAGGCGAGGTTCCCTGAAATTATTAGGGGCAGGCTCCCTTCTGACTTCATCCACAAAGGGAGAGGTCTCTTCCATGTCTTCATATAGAGGAGCAGAGTAATAAGCCGCCGGAGCTGCGGCTATTCGCGGACAAGCCGCCTGATAAGAAGACCGGGCGGCTGCTTCTGGCGGGTAGGAGTGATGAATAGGAACTTCAGGCGGGTAGGAGAGACGGGCCGCGCCCTCCTGCGGGTAGGAAAGATGGGCAGCGTGAGGAGTCGCTCCTTGGAAGTCGAGGACCCGAGCTGGCGTATTGTGTGCGGCCTCCTGATAGAAGTTTTCCCTACCCGCAGGATCTTCTTGATGGAGCTGGAAATTAGCGGCTTGCGGTAGCGAATAAGGAGGAGGTGGAGGAAGGACCGGGGTCACCGACTGATTAGTCGCGGCTTGTTGCGGAACTAGTCGCTCAGTTAGTATTGCCAAGGCCCGACTGATCTCTTCAAGGCACTGATCAGTAGCCCTCTGAGCCCGCTCGGCTTCTCTCTTTGACTGCTCCAGGGCTTCCCACAGAGAGTCCCCGCTATGATCGGAGCGGTCTCCAAGGGGAAACTGACGGTCTGACATTATGGCGAAAAGGGATTTCACCGACACTCCGCGATCTGAAAGTCGCGTGTTTCTGTTGAGTCCGAGAATGCACCTCCGAGGGAAACCGGAGGCTGCGGGTTGCCGGTTACTTTTTAGATGAAAAGATGAGACCGCTAGCAGCGGTCAAGGCCAGACTTCGCCCGCCGCGGCAAATGCCACTCCTGCGACGGGCTTTCCTTTGATTAAAGAAAAGTGATTACAGCGGGCTGCAAGTGCAGAAAAAGAGAAGCCGGCCGGTCAGACAGTTCGCAAGATGGGAAACTTGAGTCCGCAGCTCAAACAAGCGAGCTCCTAGATTCGAGTGTGCGTGCCTTGGGAACAGTGCCGCCCCCTATTTATAGGCTTGGGGGCCTGCCCGAGCGGGCAGGGATAGAATAACCGCCTGCCCGGGTACAGGAGAAACGGGCAGACGGTGACGGGATACACAAAGTAGGAAAGAGAATAAGCCGCGCGGCTTGGCGGCCTGCCCTTCCGACTTGTCTGACCAGAAGTTGGAGATGATGTAGCCAAGGTGACGATTCTACCCGCTCGGTCTCTGTCTTGAGACCGCGACCTGTTCTTTGGCTTTGGACCTTGGCTTGCCTTCGTGACATAAACCGCGCGACCTCCGACTTGGGATAGCGACTTGCCTTGTAGGACTTGGGCTTGGATCACCTCTGGTTCTTGGAGGCGGCCTGAATTATTACAGACCGTTCGACCTGTGTTAGCTGGTGCCGATGGAGCTTGATTAGCCTGAGTCGGGCGACTTGGATCTGCAAACCGCTCGGTCTGCGAGTAATCCTCTTGAAAGCGGTCTCCCGGGTTAACAATATCGACCAATAAATGAACTAGATTGGGCAAAACTTGCTCTCCATTGAATGTAAGGCTTGGAGCTCATTTCGAAGAGATTTTGTGAGAAAAATCAGACAACCTGATCAAAAGTTATGGCTGTTTCAAGTTTAGGTGTCATTTGGAGCTAAATTTCGCATTACCAGTGCAACCCTCCATATATCGACAACTAAATGAGCTGCAATGGGTAAACTTGTGCTTCAATGAATGTAGGGCTCCGAGCTCATTCCTAAAAGGTGTTGTGAGGGTAAAATCAGACAACCGAATTAAAAGTTATTGATGTTTAAAGTTTGAGTGTCATTTGTAGCTAAATCTCTTACTTTCACTACAAATCGCATCTAAAATTCTTTCATTTTGAAATTTGTGTCATTTGGAGCTAAATCTAGTATTACCAGTGTTGACCCAGAAATCGGCGATCCTTTTCGAGGAGATTTTTTCTGCGTTTCTCTTACAGGTCATGCGGCTAGGGATATACTATCCGCCCAGCAGGGGCGGATTCCTCCTTCAGACTGCCCAAACCGGCGGCCTCCTTCTTCAGACCGCCCACGCCGGGCGGCCTCCTTCATCAGACCGCCCAAACCGGGCGGCCTCCTTCTTTAGACCGCCCAAGCCGGGCGGCCTCCTCCTTCAGACCGCCCAAACCGGGCGGCCTCCTTCATTAGACCGCCCAAGGTGGGCGGCCTCCTCCTTCAGACCGCCCAAACCGGGCAGACTCCTTTATCAGAACGCCCAAGGCGGGCGGCCTCCTCCTCCAGACCGCCCAAACCGTGCGGCCTCCTTCATCAGATCGCCCAAACCGGGCGGCCTCCTTCATCAGACCGCCCAAGCCGGGCGGCCTCCTCCTTCAGTCCGCCCAAGTTGGCGGTCTCCATTGTTCAGACCGCGCAGGTAGGGATCCGGTCACCGGCTCACCGGAGGTGATGACATCGACCTAGAGCCTATATATAGGACCCTCGACCATGAACAGAGCACAGACAACTGGGGGGACAAAACTGGCGGCTAGAAACAGTCAGACCGCACCAAGCTGCGACCTGTCCGGGCGACCTGTCCGGGCGACCTGTCCAGGCGACCTGTCCGGGCAGCCTCGACGATCAGGCCGGGCGGCCTCTGCGACCAGGCTGGGCGACCTCGGCAAACAGCCCGCGCGGCTTACTCTTTTCTTACCCGAACTCTCTTGTATTCATTCTGTTTCCATGTACTAAACACAATGAGCTGTAATACAAATTATTAAATAAAGGGGAAGCCCGCCGCAGGAGTGGCATTTGCCGCGGCGGGCGAAGTCTGGCCTCGCCGCAAGCTAGCGACCCCCTCTTCTTCTTCCTCTCTCAGCTCTTCATTCGCGACTCAAGTAACCAGCTGCTCGCGGCCTCCTTTTCCCCCTATTTCATCGGGTAGATCGTGGAGGTGCCATTTTGGATTCAACAACCAGTACAACCCATTATATATCGACCTCTAAACGAGCTTGAATGGGTTAAAATTGTTCTCCATTGGATTTTGGGCTCCGATCTCATTCCGAAAAGGTATTGTGGGCGAAAATCAGACAACCGGATCAAAAGTTACGGATATTTGAAGATTAGGACTCCTTTCAAGCTAAATACCTTATTACCAACCCGCATAACCACTGGAACCCACTGTATATCGAACAATAAATGAACTTGAATGGTAATATCCTACTCTCCACTGGATGTAGGCCTCCGAGCTCATTCTAAAAGGTATTGTGGGCAAAAATTGGGCAACTGGATCAAGAGTTCTGTCTGTTTGAAGTTTATGTGTCATTTGGAGCTAAATCCCACATTACCACTGCAACCCACTGTAGATCAACCACTAAACGAACTAGAATGGGTAAAACTTGTTGTCCTTTGGATGCAGGGCTCCGATTTCATTCCGAAAAGGTGTTGTGGGCAAAAATCTGACAACCGGATTAAATTTATGGATGTTTTAAGTTTAGATTTCAATTGGAGCAAAATCCCTCATTTCCACTGCAATTCACTATCCACCGACCTCTAAATGAACTCGATCGAGTAAATCCTATTCTCCATAGGATGTGTGGCTCCGAGCTCATTGAGAAAAGGTGTTTTGGGCAAAATCCGGACAACCGGATCAAAAGTTATAGTTGTTTGATGTTTAGGTGCCAGTTGGAGCTAAATCAAACATTACCACAACAACTCAATGCATATCGACCACTAAATGAACTAGATTGGGTACAACTTTCTCTCCATTGAATGTATGGCTCGGAGCTCATTTCAAAGAGGTTTTGTGAGCAAAAATCAGACAACCTGATCAAAAGTTATGGCTGTTTCAAGTTTAGGTGTCATTTGGAGCTAAATTTAGCATTACTAGTGCAACCCGCTATATATCGACAACTAAATGAGCTGCAATGGGTAAAACTTGTGCTTCAATGAATGTAGGGCTCCGAGCTCATTCCTAAAAGGTGTTGTGGGGGGTAAAATCAGACAACCAGATCAAAAGTTATTGATGTTTAAAGTTTGAGTGTCATTTGTAGCAAAATCTCTTACTTTCACTACAAAACGCATCTAAAATTCTTTCATTTTGAAATTTATGTGTCATTTGGAGCTAAATCTAGTATTACCAGTACAACTCATTGTATATCGACCTCTAAACGAGCTTGAATGGGCTAAAATTATTCCCCATTGGATTTGGGCTCCGATCTCAATCCGAAAAGGTATTGTGGGCGAAAATCAGACAACCGGATCAAAAGTTACGGATATTTGAAGATTAGGTCTCCTTTCAAGCTAAATACCTTATTACCAACCCGCATAATCACTGGAACCCACTGTATATCGAATAATAAATGAACTTGAATGGTTATATCCTACTCTCCACTAGATGTAGGCCTCCGAGCTCATTCTAAAAGGTATTGTGGGCAAAAATTGGGCAACTGGATCAAGAGTTCTGTCTGTTTGAAGTTTATGTGTCATTTGGAGCTAAATCCCACATTACCACTACAACCCACTGTAGATCAACAACTAAATGACCTAAAATGGGTAAAACCTGTTGTCCATTGGATGCAGGGCTCCGATCTCATTCCGAAAAGGTGTTGTGGGCAAAAATCTGACAACCGGATCAAATTTATGGATGTTTTAAGTTTAGGGGTCAATTGGAGCAAAATCCCTCATTTCCACTACAATCCACTATCCACCAACCTCTAAATGAACTCGGTCGAATAAATCCTATTCTCAATAGGATGTATGGCTCTGAGCTCATTGCGAAAAGGTCTTTTGGGCAAAATCCGGACAACCGGATCAAAAGTTATAGCTATTTGAAGTTTAGGTGCCAGTTGGAGCTAAATCCCACATTACCACTACAACTCAATGTATATCGACCACTAAATGAACTAGATTGGGTAAAACTTGCTCTCCATTGAATGTATGGCTCAGAGCTCATTTCGAAGAGTTTTTGTGAGCAAAAATCAGACAACCTGATCAAAAGTTATGGTTGTTTCAAGTTTAGGTGTCATTTGGAGCTAAATTTCGCATTACCAGTGCAACCCGCTATATATCGACAACTAAATGAGCTGCAATGGGTAAAACTTGTGCTTCAATGAATGTAGGGCTCCGAGCTCATTCCTAAAAGGTGTTGTGAGGGTAAAAGCAGACAACCGAATCAAAAGTTATTGATGTTTAAAGTTTGAGTGTCATTTGTAGCTAAATCTCTTACTTTCACTACAAACCGCATCTAAAATTCTTTCATTTTGAAATTTATGTGTCATTTGAAGCTAAATCTAGTATTACCAGTACAACCCATTGTATATCGACCTTTAATCGAGCTTGAATGTGTTAAAATTGTTCTCCATTGGATTTTGGGCTCCGATCTCATTCTGAAAAGGTATTGTGGGCAAAAATCGGACGACCGGATCAAAAGTTACGGATATTTGAAGATTAGGTCTCCTTTCTAACTAAATACCTTATTACCAACCCGCATTACCACTGGAACCCATTGTATATCGAACAATAAATGAACTTGAATGGTTATATCCTACTCTCCACTGGATGTAGGCCTCTGAGCTCATTCTAAAAGGTATTGTGGGCAAAAATTGGGCAACGGGATCAAGAGTTCTGTCTGTTTGAAGTTTACGTGTCATTTGGAGCTAAATCCCACATTACCACTACAACCCACTGTAGATCAACCACTAAACGAACTAGAATGGGTAAAACTTGTTGTCCGTTGGATGCAGGGCTCCGATCTCATTCCGAAAAGGTGTTGGGCAAAAATTTGACAACCGGATCAAATTTATGGATGTTTTTAGTTTAGGTGTCAATTGGAGCAAAATCCCTCATTTCCACTGCAATCCACTATCCACCGACCCCTAAATGAACTCGATCGAGTAAATCCTATTCTCCATAGGATGTATGGCTCTGAGCTCATTGCAAAAAGGTGTTTTGGGCAAAATCTGGACAACCGGATCAAAAGTTATAGCGGTTTGAAGTTTATGTGCCAGTTGGAGCTAAATCCCACATTACCACGACAACTAAATTTATATCGACCACTAAATGAACTAGATTGGGTAAAACTTGCTCTCCATTGAATGTATGGCTCAGAGCTCATTTCGAAGAGGTTTTGTGAGCAAAATCAGACAACCTGATCAAAAGTTATGGCTGTTTCAAATTTAGGTGTCATTTGGAGCTAAATTTAGAATTACCAGTGCAACCCGATATATATCGACAACTAAATGAGCTGCAATGTGTAAAACTTGTGCTTCAATGAATGTAGGGCTCCGAGCTCATTCCTAAAAGGTGTTGTGGGGGTAAAATCAGACAACCTGATCAAAAGTTATTAATGTTTAAAGTTTGAGTGTCATTTGTAGCTAAATCTCTTACTTTCACAACAAACCGCATCTAAAATTCTTCAAATTTGAAATTTATGTGTCATTTGGAGCTAAATCTAGTATTACCAGTACACCCCATTTTATATCAACCTCTAAACGAGCTTAAATGGGTTAAAATTGTTCTCCATTGGATTTTGGGCTTCGATCTCATTCCAAAAAGGTATTGTGGGCGAGAATCGGACAACCGAATCAAAAGTTACGGATATTTGAAGATTAGGTCTCCTTTCAAGCAAAATACCTTATTACCAACCCGCATAACCAATGGAACCCACTGTATATCGAACAATAAATGAACTTGAATGGTTATATCCTACTCTCCACTGGATGTAGGCCTCCGAGCTCATTCTAAAAGGTATTGTGGGCAAAAATTGGGCAACTGGATCAAGAGTTCTATCTGTTTGAAGTTTATGTGTCATTTGGAGCTAAATCCCACATTACCACTGCAACCCATTGTAGATCAACCACTAAACGAACTAGAATGGGTAAAACTTGTTGTCCATTGGATGCAGGGCTCCGATCTCATTCCGAAAAGGAGTTGTGGGCAAAAATCTGACAACCGGATGAAATTTATGGATGTTTTAAGTTTAGGTGTCAATTGAAGCAAAATCCCTCATTTCCACTGCAATCCACTATCCACCGTCCTCTAAACGAACTCGATCGAGTAAATCCTATTCTCCATAGGATGTGTGGCTCTGAGCTCATTGCGAAAAGGTGTTTTGGGCAATATCCGGACAACCGGATCAAAAGTTATAGCTGTTTGAAGTTTAGGTGCCAGTTGGAGCTAAATCCCACATTACCACTACAACTCACAATGTATATCGACGACTAAATGAACTAGATTGGGTAAAACTTGCTCTCCATTGAATGTATGGCTCAGAGCTCATTTTAAGAGGTTTTGTGAGCAAACATCACACAACCTGATCAAAAGTTATGGCTGTTTCTCTTGACCCAGAAATCGGCGATCCTTTCCTAGGAGATTTTTCCTGCCTTTCTCTTACAGGTTACTCGGTTAAGAAGATTCAACCCGCCCAGCTTGGGGGCGGTCTTCCTCAAACCGCCCGTAGGGGCGACCTTCATCAAACCGCACGACTTGGTGCGGTTTTCCTCAAACCGCCCATAGCGCCGGCCTTCGTCAAACCGCCCTGCTTGGGGGCGGTTTTCCTCAAACCGCCCGTAGGGGCGGCCTTTGTCAAACCGCCCGGCTTGGGGGCGGTTTTCCTCAAACGGCCCGTAGGGCGGCCTTTGTCAAACCGCACGGCTTGGGGGCGGTTTTCCTCAAACCGCCCAGGCCTTCGTCAAACCGCCCGGCTTTGGGGCAGTTTTCCTCAAACCGCCCGTAGGGGCGGCCTTCGTCAAACCGCCCGGCTTGGGAGCAGTTTTCCTCAAACCGCCCATAGGGCGGCCTTCGTCAAACCGCCCGGCTTGGGGGCAGTTTTCCTCAAACCGCCCGTAGGCCCGCCTTCATCAAACCGCCCGGCTTGCGGGCGGTTTTCCTCAAACCGCCCATAGGGCGGCCTTCGTCAAACCGCCCGGCTTGCGGGCGGTTTTCCTCAAACCTCCCGTAGGGGCGGCCTTCGTCAAACCGCCCGGCTTGGGGGCGGTTTTCCTCAAACCGCCCGTAGGGACGGCCTTCGTCAAACCGCCCGGCATGGGGCGGTTTACCTCCTTCAAGTCACCAAGATGGCGACCTCCATCTTCAGACCGCGCAGGTAGAACTTCAGTCACCGGCTCACCAGCGGTAACAACATCGACCCAGAGCCTATAAATAGGACCCTCGGCGTGAACATTGGACAAGCAAGTGGGGGGACAAAACTGGCAGCTAGAAACAGTCAGACCTCACCAAGCTGCGACCTGTCCGGGCGACCTATCCTGGCGACCTGTCCAGGCGACCTCTGCGAACAGGCCGGGCGGCCTCGGCGACTAGTCCGAGCGACCTCGGCAAACAGCCCGCGCGACTTACTCTTTTCTTACCCGTCGCAACTCTCTTGTATAATTCTGTTTCCATGTACTAAACACAATGAACTGTAATACAGATTATTAAATAAAGGGAAAGCCCGTCGTAGGAGTGGCATTTGCCGCGGCGGGTGAAGTCTGGCCTCTCCGCAAGCTAGCGGCCCTCCCTTCTTCTCTCTCACTCAGCTCTTCATTTGCGACTCAAGTAACCAGCTGGTCGACCACTACCCCCTCTCTTTCCTCTGGGATTGAGTGTCGAGGGCGTGGGGACAATTTCAGATTCAACAGAAACACGCAACCTTCAGATAGCGAGTGGTTGATGAACAACAGTTGCGATGAAGATGCAAGATTTGGCCTAAAATACACTCAATCTTAAAACGGCCATAACTTTTGATCCGGGTGTCGGAATTCAGAAATTCAAAGCCCGACGCGACCGGATCAAGCCGATCTATCCAAAAATTCGGCTTCATTTGAAAGTTATTTCAGTTTTTGTCTCTCTTCATTTCCTGTTTTCATGGATCATCCGTCCAATGGCCTCGGGCATCCCTCCGATCATCCAGAAATGCGCGTGCAAAACAACGACATCCATCACCTATTAGCAGAGAACATTCCACTCAAAGGACAAGTGGATTCACAACTTCATACTGCAACTTGAAGCATAAGAGCTCTCTATTCCTCACCATGAGTTCTACAAGGTGTGTATGAGTAATTCTCCATATCAAGTTGATTGGGCTAACTTTTCTTGCAGGATAATACCAAGATCCTTCCCATTATTAAACAAAATTTGTTGTGTTGAATCCAAAATGGCACCTCCACGATCTACTCGAGGAAATAGGGAGAAAAGGAGGCCGCGAGTAGCTGGTTACTTGAGTCGCGAGTGAAGAGGGGAGAAGAAGAGAGGGCCGCTAGCTTGCGGCGAGGCCAGACTTCGCCCGCCGCGGCAAATGACACTCCTGCGACGGGCTTTCCCTTTATTTAATTGTTTACCCGAGAAACCGCCTCCAAGAGGATTACTCGCAGACTGTGCTGTTTGCGGATCCAAGTCGCCCAGCTCAGGTTATACAAGGTCCATCAACACCAGCTAAGCACAGGCCGGGCGGTCTGGAATAATTCAGGCCGCCTCCAAGAACCAAAGGTAATCCAAGCCCAAGCCCAACAGGGCAAGTCGCGTTCTCAAGTCAGAGGTCGCGCGGTTTATGCCATGGAGACCAGCCAAGGTCCAAAGTCAAAGAACAAGTCGCGGTCTCAAGACAGAGACCGAGCGGGTAGCATCGTCGCCTTGGTCGCATCATCTTTAGCTTCTGCTCAGACAAGTCGGAAGGGCAAGCCGCCAAGCCGCGCGGCTTCTTTCTTTCCTTCTTTGTGTATCCCATCACCGCCTGCCCGTTTCTCCTGTACCCGGGCAAGCGATTATTTTATCGCTGCCCGCTCGGGCAGGCCCCCAAGCCTATAAATAGGGGGCGGCACTGTTCCCAAGACACGCACACTCGAATCTAGGAGCTCGCTTGTTTGAGCTACGGACTCGAGTTTCTTGTCTTGCGGACTGTCTGACCGGCCGGCTTCTCTTTCCTTACACTTGTAACCCGCTGTAATCACTTCTTTTTAATCAAAGGAAAGCCCATCGCAGGAGTGGCATTTGCCGCGGAGGGCGAAGTCTGGCCTTGACCGCTGCTAGCGGTCTCATCCTTCCACCCAAAAAGTAACCGGCAACCCGCAGCCTCCGGTTTCCTTCGGAGGTCCGATTTCGGACTCAACAAAAACACGCGACCTTCAGATCACGGATTGTCGGTGAAATCCTTTTCGCCATAATGTCAGACCGTCAGTTCCCCCCTAGAGACCGCTCCGATCACAGCGAGGACTCTTTGTGGGAAGCCTTGGAGCAATCTAGGAGAGAAGCCGAGCGGGCTCAGAGGGCCACTGATCAGCGACTTGAAGCGATCAGTCAGACTTTAGCGATGCTAACCGAGCGGCTAGTTCCACAACAAGCCGCGGCTAATCAGGCGGTGACCCCGGTCCCTCCTCCACCTCCTCCTTACCCGCTACCACAAGCCGCTAACTTCCAGCCCCAGCAAGAAGGCTTTGCGGCTAGGCAAAGCTTCTATCAGGAAGTCGCGCACAGCATGCCGGCTCGGGCCCTTGATTTCCAGGGGGCGGCTTCTCATGCTGCCCGCCTTTTTACCCGCAGGAGGGCGCAACCCGTCTCTCCTACCCGCCTGAAGTTCCTATTCATCACTCCTACCCGTCAGAAGCTGTTGCCCGGTCTTCTTATCAGGCGGCTTGTCCGCGAATAGCCGCAGCTCCGGCGGCTTATTACCCTGCTCCTTTATACGAAGATATGGAAGAAACTTCTCCCTTTATGGACGAAGTCAGAGGGGAGCCTGCCCCTAATAATTTCAGGGAGCCTCGCCTGCCAGCTTTCAATGGGGAGACAGATCCTACGGTTCATTTACAAGCCTTCGAGTCAGCCATCGCTCTTAGAACCTTAACTGATGCAACTAAGTGCAAACTTCTTGTAACTTCCTTTGAAGGACAAGCAAGGGAATGGTTTTACGGTTTGCACCCCAGGTCAGTCCGTTGTTTCGCTGAGCTGCGAAGGGAATTCCTGTTGAGATTCTCTACCTCGAGAAAGAGAAAAAGTGGCCCGGCGGCCCTTTTCGATATAAAACAACGGGAAGACGAGACGTGGGCTCGTTTTGTAGATCGCTTCCAGAAAGAGATCATGGAGGTTCAAAATGTGGATCCAGAGCTGTATAGGGTTGCCCTCATCCATGGCTTAAGAGAGGGTCCCCTAAAGTTTGAAGCGAATATAAGGGAGCCCAGGACTTATCAGGAAATGATAAGTTTGGCAAATATGTTTATCAGAGGAGAGAAGAGCAATCCAGACTACGTCGCAAAGCTGATAAGCGACAAGGAGCAGTCAAATCCGTCCTTCCATCATCCGCCATCAAATCAGTCCCACTTTGAACCCCGTTCCCAAAGGGGGAGAAACTACAAGAATAAGCAACCATTCATGGGCCATCAACGGTTTCAAGATTAGAAACCACCGTTGGCCGTCGCTCCCGCTCCATCCGCTCCCCTTCCGCAAATCATGCCGGTATACTTACAACAGTATGCCGCGCAGCCACCTCCAGTCATTCCATCCACTCAATATAATGACTCACAAGAGTCATTCACTCCCCTAAATGTCACCATGGACGAAGTGGTCCAGATTCTACAAAAGAGGTCAGGTTTCAAAAGGCCTGCTCCTCTGAAGTCTGATATCCACAGTCGAAATCCGAACCTTTATTGTGAATATCATAAAGAAGGGGGACATCTAACCGAGGACTGTCGAGCTCTTCGTTTGCTTATAGAGAGACTCCTGGGAGAAGGAAAGCTCCGGGGTCTAGTTCCGAAAGATAAAACTGCTGAGCGAACTACCGAGAAGAAAAAGGAGAAGGAAACAGTAGAAGTGACCTGGGAATGCGCCGACGTCGAGGAAGCCGGCTACTATGGTGACATCCATCCTTCTACCGAATGCGTCGAAGTCAATGATGTGGGCCCCTTGGGGGACATCTATTGTATCCATGGGGGAGCTGGAGCGGAATCATCTCGCAAATCCAGCATTGCGAGGGTTCTAAAGCAGGAAGTGGCAGCCACTACAAGTTCTCCTCCCGAAAGTACTATTGTCATGTTTGGTCAGGATGACCTTCCCCCCAATGCTAATCCTTTCGATGATGCGGTGGTTATCAAGGCCGTCATCGAAAACTATACAGTCCACAAGATTCTAATTGATACCGGCAGCTCCGTCAATCTCCTTTTCCGCCCGACTTTCGAGGCCCTGAAGACTGGAAAGCATCTGCTTTCCACCGATGGGCCCCTCTACAGTTTTTCTGGGATGAAGAAGGAAGTAGAGGGTTCAGTGAAGCTCCTGGTCTCTCTTGGAGGGGTGATAAAGTTGATCAATTTCGTCGTAGTAGATGCCCCAAGCAACTACTGTGCTATCTTCGGGAGGCCGATTCTCAATGCATATAGAGCAGTAGTGTCCACCTTTCACCTTGCCCTCAAGTTCGCTGCTGAAGGAAAACAGTATCGGGGCAGAAACAACCCAAAGGTAGCTCGGGAGTGCTACGTCCGAACTGTCAACATGGTCACCGACGCTCCACTTCCCAAGATCATGGATGTGGTTTTGGAGGTTGCTGAGTCTCCAGAGGCCGCCGAGGAAGGAAAAGATCGAGAAGGGGCTCACTTGGAACCTGCCCAAGCGACCCAAGAAGTTCCTATTGCTGAGGGGGTAGAAAAGAAGCTGGTCATCAACGCTGAGTTGTCAGAAGAGGAGAAAGTGGAGCTAATCTCCTGTCTATTGGGGAATCTGGATATCTTCGCTTGGTCAGCGGAGGATATGCCAGGAGTGGATCCAGACGTGGCTTGTCATCATCTAAATGTATCTCCTGAGTTCAAGCCCGTCCAGCAAAAGAAGAGAGAAGTGGCGACCAAGCTGGCGTTGCCCATCAGAGAGGAGGTTTCCAAACTCCTAAAAGCGGGTTTCATTTCTGAGATTCAATATCCCACGTGGATGTCGAATGTTGTAATGGTTAAGAAATCTTGTGGGAAGTGGCGCATGTGCGTGGACTTCACCAAACTTAATAAAGCGTGCCCTATAGATTGTTACCCTTTGCCTCGGATAGATGTCTTAGTTGATTCCGCGATTGGGTATGGTTTTATGAGTTTCTTCGATGCCTTCTCCGGGTACCATCAAATTAAAATGCACAAACCTGACATCCCGCATACCTCATTTATCACAAACGATGGGTGTTACTGCTATCTCGTAATGCCCTTCGGTCTTAAAAACGCGGGTGTAACATATCAAAGAATGATGGATACCGTCTTTAAACATCAAAAGGGCAGGAATCTCGAAGTTTACGTTGATGACCTTCTTCTCAAAAGTAAAACGTCCTCATTGCACTTGGAAGACCTCGTAGAGACGTTCGCTACTCTACGGAGGTTCAAGTTAAAATTAAACCCATTGAAATGTGTGTTCGGGGCAAGCAAAGGAAAATTTCTTGGGCATCTCTTAACTCCTGATGGCCTTGCACCAAATCCAGATAAGGTGAAGGCCATCCTTGATATGACCCCTCCTCTAAAAACTAAAGAAGTTCAACAACTTGGGGGGAGATTGGCAGGATTGAGCAGGTTTATCTCCAAATCCGGAGATAAAAGTGCCCCATTCTTTAAAACATTGCGAGGGGGATCAAAGTTCGAATGAAGCGAGGAGTGTAACAAGGCTTTCAAGCAGCTGAAGGAACAGTTAACTTCGACTCCACTACTCCAAAGCCCCCGTGAGAGAGAAAAGCTATTTTTATATCTGGGAGTCGGACCAGAAGCGGTGAGTTTTGTCCTCGTTCGGGAAGAAAAGAGGAGGCAGTTTCCAATATACTATGTCAGCCACATCCTTAAGGATGCAGAAACCAGATATTCGATCCTGGAGAAACTGGCCTTGGCTTTGATTATGTCCGCGCGAAGGCATCGCCCTTATTTTCAAGCTCATTCCGTCCAAGTTATTACAGATCATCCTTTGAAAAATATTCTTGAAAAGCCAGATCATTCAGGGAGGTTGGCAAAATGGGCTATTGAACTAAGTGAATTTGAGATATCATACATCCCTCGGACAGCAATCAAAGCGCAAATCTTGGCAGACATCCTGGTAGATACAACAGAGCTTAGTCCTGAACAGGTGGTACGATCTCCTCTGGCTTGGATCATTTATGTGGATGGGGCTTCTGGCAGAAACTCGGTGGGAGCCGGAGTGGTGTTGATCAGCCCAAATGGCATCAGGCTGGAGCAAGCTATCAAGTTCTTCTTTCCAGTTACAAATAACCAGGCAGAATACGAAGCACTTCTGGCTGGGCTAAGGCTTGCGAAAGAGTTGGGCATAGAATAGGTACATGTTAGAACCGACTCACTGGTGATGGCCTCCCAGGTCTTGGGAAATTATGAGACAAGGGAGCCGATTCTGCGAAAATATCTGCTATTAGCCAAAAAGGAAATCAGAAGATTCAAGTCATTTATTATCGAGCACATCCCAAGAACGCAAAATGAGGAGGCAGATGAATTGTCGAAGTTCGGTCTTCCATCAGGGGGAGTGACCTTTGAACTCTTTCATCCGGCAATAGATGAGGCTGAACTCATGCAAATTGATCATAATCCTTCATGGAAGGATCCTTACGAGCTATTCCTATCAAAGGGGGAGTTCCACCATTCCATCAAAGATCGGAGAAGATTCAAAAGGAAGGCGGCATATTATTATCTAATAGCAGGAGTTCTCTACAGAAAAACTTTGATTTCCCCCTCAGCACGATGTGTTTCAGAAGAAGAGATCCCTATCGTACTTCAGGAAGTTCATTCTGGGGAATGTGGTAGCCATTCAGGGGCAAAAACCTTGGAGAAAAGGATCCTGCGGCAAGGATATTTTTGGCCGACTATGAGAAAGGATGCTGAAGCATTTGCCAAGCGGTGTGTGCAGTGCCAAAAGTTCGCTCCTCTTCAGCATTTGCCTGCTCAGTCACTCAGATCAATAACTGCGCCGTGGCCTTTTGCAGTATGGGGAATGGATCTTATGGGACCTTTTCCAATAGCCAGTGGTCAACGTCGTTTTATCATTGTGATGATCGACTATTTCAGTAAGTGGATTGAGGCCAAAGCATTAGCAAAAACTACTACCCAAATCGTCAGAAACTTCATCTGGGGAGAAATAGTTTGCCGGCATGGAATACCGTTGGCAATCGTCACTGATAATGGCCCACAGTTCAATAATCCGGAGATGATAAGCTTTTGTGATCAGGTCGGAATTGATCTTCGGTTTGCCTCGGTACATCATCCAAGAACCAATGGACAAGTAGAAGCAGCAAACAGGCGAATCCGACAGCTCTTGATGAAAAGAGTCTTAAATCAAAAAGGAAATTGGGCGGACCAGCTTCCTTCCATCCTTTGGACTCTTCGTACTACCCCATCCTCAGCTACAGGGGAGACACCATTCAAATTATCTCATGGCTCGGAGGCTGTTGTTCCTGTGGAGTTTGAGGTGGTCACTCCAAGAGTTGTGTACGGAAAAGAAGGAGGAGAAGCATGGGTAGAATACAATGACGAGGCTATCAAGTGTAGTCTGGATCTAATCGAAGAACTTCAGGATGAGGCAACAATCAGGCAAGAAGAAGTTAAAAGGAGGATGGCAAAGTACTTTGACAAAAATGTCAGGGTAAAGCATTTTGCGGTCGGCGACGTCGTATTAAAAAAGGTTTATGCAGCAGCCCGAATAGGTAATGTCGGGAAGCTAAATCCTAATTGGGAAGGACCTTTAATCGTCAAGGAGGCTCTAAAAAGTGGGGCTTATCGCCTCCAAACAAGTGAAGGAGAAGACATCCCGCGCACCTGGAGTGGCGACGATCTCAAACTGTTCTATCCTTGAAATGTCTTCTTTACTTTCCTGCAGTTTTTTGAGATATTTTAATAAGAAGCTCCATACTGACACTTCCCCATGTCTGATGTTTCCTTTATGCATTTTCTCATATATCAAACTCACTGAACCACGGAGACATCGCCAAGCTCTGCTCGAACCCCCTCGGATTGTAGTCATTAGCGTAAAACCATGAAGATCATGTGTAGCGGGGAGTTTTCGCACACGTGTAGTGGTAGCTTGCCAATTCCCGTGCGGTGGTCTTCAGAACCTTGGATCCCGGCTGATATCCGACACACCCCTGCATCAAGGGAAGTCTAGGTGAATGTTGGCTCTATCATGCCCCGAGGGGGATATAATTACAGCTTTGATGATCCTTCTGAGGAAAGCAATGTCGGTATAGCCCCCGCGCCATAACCACACCTGCCCAACTGATCATCTTAGTCTGTGACTATCGAATACTCCAAGGTACTCTCGAGCGATGCCTAAGCGGGACCCACAACTGAGTTGATCTCTCTGAGGAAAGCAATGTTCGCCGCCTAGGCCCACCTGCCCAATTGATCAACTCGGCTTGTAGCCCTAGGCAAGAGAGCAGTCGAGTCGCTTACAGCCCTTATGACCACTTGAGGAAAGCAATGTTCGCCGCCTAGGCCCACTGTTGGGTATTGTATCCACAATAGCCCTGATTTGAAGAAGTCCCCTTCAAACTAGAATGAATTGTAATTGTATTTGATTATGCACTTTAGCTGTATTGTGACAGGTCATTCCTCTCTAGGTACAAACCAATGTCAGTTTTCAATGAGTTGTCAAACACAGGCTTGTGCAATGTAATCCCTCATTGTATAGACCAAAGTGTTGGCTCATGTGAGATCTCTCTATTGGGATGTACCTCATTTCCTAAGTGCAAGAGAAGGAGGACTGGAGCTGATGGTGGACTTTTCATAGAAAGGGATTTTCCCAAGTAAAATTCGGTTATATCATTCAGAAACATATAGTCGAATTCGACTATATAGTTGGGATGGATATAATCGAATTCGGTGAATCATAGTTCGAATTTCCTTGAAGAATTAGAATAACCGAATTCGGTTATTGCAATTCGGTTATATCATTTAACCGAATTCGATTCGGTTATTGCCATTCGGTTATACCATTTAACCGAATCGGTCTGCAGTAATTCTTCCGGTTCGTTTTTGAATGCGCGTTTCTTAGGGCTTCTCCTATGTTCAGTACACGTGGAATTAGATCCGTACTTCGCGCATATGACCGTTGTAGAAGACCGTATAAATACTCCTGATGTATTTCTGTTTAGCAAGAATCTAATCCAATCAATCAGAATCGAATCAAAAATCGCGAATCAAACAGAAAGAATCGCAAGTCTCGACCGATCTCTCTCGCGCTCAAGTTTCGTCTCCGACAAAGCTGTGATTTGTGATTCGTCCTCTACAGATTCAAGCATCTCAGATCAAGTAAAGAATCGCTCAAGATTTCTTCGTTTTTCCTCTAAACGTATTGAGATTCTTTGTCAAGAAGAAGAAATCTATTTCTCAAGATCTGAAGAAAAACTTCATCTGAAGTTTAAGAAGATTGTTTCAAATCTACGTTGTGTTGTAATAATCAATTTTATAAACTTTGTAGGAAGCTTGCTTCCGAGTGTTGTGTAGATCCTTGTTTAAGGATTGAGTTGTAGGAGTGGTGCACTCCGAGTTGTAGGAGCTCTTACTCCGAGGTGTAAGATTATCTTAATCTGAGTTTGGTGAAGTAGCCGAATCTAGCCTCGAAGAGCTAGATAGGCGAGGCGGGAAAGAGGAGTACCCACATCGGGGAACCTCTATAAAATCCTTGTGTCTGTGCTGTTCTTTTTGCATGCTTTTCTGTGTTATAATTTTTAATTCCGCGTAAAGACATAGAATCCACCTATTCACCCCCCTCTAGGTGATTTAGGCCGCAACTAGACACTTTCACCCACCTGCCCACTTGGTCATCTGGGTCTGTACTTGTTTCTTTTTATTTCTACAGCTCTTATGACCACTTGAGGAAAGCAATGTTCGCCGCCTAGGCCCACCTGCCCACTTGGTCATCTGGGTCTGTACTTGTTTCTTTTTATTTCTACAGCTCTTATGACCACTTGAGGAAAGCAATGTTCGCCGCCTAGGCCCACCTGCCCACTTGGTCATCTGAGTCTGTAATCATCTTTATTGCATTACAAGGGATTATCTCATCCCATATGGTCATTATAGACCATTTGGAGGAAAAAGCAGGATTTCTATGTGCAGCATAAACCGGACGACTTAATACTCAAACCGGGCGGTTTGAAATAAGCAGGTACCAAGGCTTTCAGGCGGTCTGGTTATTAATCCTAGCGGTCTGGTTATTAAACCTGGCGGTCTGGTTATTAAACTAGGCGGTCTAAAATCAGCAGGTTCCAAAGATATCATGCGGTTCGTTTTTTAGACCGGACGGTTTGAAATAAGCAGGTACCAAGGCTTTCAGGCGGTCTGGTTATTAATCCTGGCGGTGTGGTTATTAAACCTGGCGGTCTGGTTATTAAACCAGGCGGTCTAAAATCAGCAGGTTCCAAAGATATCATGCAGTTCGGTTTTTAGACCGGACGGTTTGAAATAAACAGGGTATCATTAAGGTATCAAGGTAAATATCAGGGAAGCAAGCATAATCATGACCGGCCGACCTTATTATCCGGATTATGAATTTATCATCCTTATGGATTTCCATTCAAACCGATCGGATAATCACAGGATCTTTTCAATCAGGCGGTTATGATTCTCGTTGCAATAATTAAACCTGCTAATCACACGAATTCTATATACAGCTCGTGCGGCTTGTCAGTCAATGTTATATATAGCTGTCATATAAATTGTTCGGATTAAATGTTAATCGCACGGTCTATCAACTGGTCTTCTTGAGACTGGATATTCTGTTTATGGTCGCACGGCTTGATTATTTCAAATTCCGGATCGGTTATCTGATTGCATTCACGGAGGTGGGATTTACAGCGATGTTATCTGCAAGTCGCCTGAGTTAAAACACTGACCGCTCGGTCTGATAATTGTTCTCATGACTTGTCCTTCTTTATCCTGGAAAGCAAGTATGCCGGGTCTAGTAGTAACCGCGCGGCTCAATTGTGTCCAGTTTCCGGGATGTCGTAATACATTCGTAATAAGTTAGCACTTTCTCAGAATAAATCAGATAAATTCGATTCGGCTTAAAAGAAGCAAGCTATGCGAGTGGGTTTTTAGATACTTTACTGGAATCTTATGAAGATCGCTATCCTAACCGGATGAGTTAACATTAAGTCGCACGACTTGGTTAGATTTAACACAGAAAGAGATCGCAAACAATCGCAAGTAAGTCGCAGAAGGTAGACGGATAGACAGGTAAAAGCTTTTCATTTCATTATCAAAACATTGTTTACATTATATTTTAAGTCGTCCGGCAAACAACATCAAGCCGACGGCTATTCAAAATAAAAAGCAAAATACAGCTACTGATTGTGCGACTTGAGTTTCTTAGACGCAGGAGCACTTGAATGTTCGCTGCCATCAATCGAAACGTCAGGAGAATAACCCTCGCTACCCGACGAGGATGAGCTGCTCAATTTGCCCGATTTGCGACCAGCATCTTCTTCAGAATCGCTGGATTCGGACTCCGAGCCACTCTCACCACTCTTAGCCGCTCCGGGTTCTTCGACCTCGTCATCTTCATCATCGCTCTCCTCCGAACTGGATCTGTCGGCTTTATTCTTTCCCTTGGCTTTCCGCCTAATCTTTTCTAACTTCTTTTGCAAGATCGGATAGGCGTCCGAGAAGGTGAAATGCTCGAAACCGGGCGCGAACCCTTTGAGCTCCCGCAAGCGGTTAAAAGCATTATCAATTCCCTCGGCGACATGAGGGAAGAGTTCCTGCTGATATACCAGGTCGGTCTCATCATATTTAGCCTGCAAAAGAATAGAGTAAGGTAAGACCGTGCGGTCTGAGAACATTGGTGTTGATGCTGGCCAGGTGATGACTTACCAACTCTGCTTCCTTTAGCCGCGCATTTTCTTTCTTCAGTTCGGCAATTTCCTTCTCTTGAAGAGCGTTTTCTTTAATCAACCTCTTAAGGGTCATCCCCATGAAGGCGTTGGTAATGAAGCTCTCGGCACTAACCCGCGCGGCCTCCCTGGCGAGCTCTTCCTCAGGAATTTTCCTCAACCTCCTGAAGTTCCGTCGGCCGAACATAGCGATGATAGCGGCCTCAGCATGCCGGCCCGACTTCTCGTTCGCCCAGTGGGGAAGCGCAGTAGAGATCTGGACACTATCGCTGTCCGGGTGCCAGGTCAAGACCGGGCGGCCTTTTAGATCCTTCACCTTGCTGAAGGAGCGAAGGGCGGCGAAGTCGCCCGAGGAACCCGAATCCTCCCCATCAGACGGCAGTGGCTTGTTCCTGGCTTGCCTCTTTCTCTTCTCCGTCTGAGTCAAGACTAAACCGGCCGGACTGATCGGCTTGTTAGTAGGAACAACGGCTTGGGCTATAAAAGGAGAAGAGTCAGCACGAGAGATCGAGCGGTTAACATTAAAGTCGGAAGCAAAGGGAACCTTACTATCTTCAAGCCGAACGTTCTCTAGCTCGGCAAGTAGAGGGATATAGTAGCTTATGTTAAGCCGCTCATCCTTGAGAAGCTTGCAGATTCCCTTCTCCACTTTGCTTATTGGGACCGGTTGAAAGGCCTCCTCAGGCCGCACTTGCGGATTCGGGTTCAACAGGCCAAGTCGGCCTTCGAAGATCAAGTACCTCTCCGGCCAGGCCGTGACTTTGTTCGCCAGATTGACCATCTTCAACCCGCGACAGCCAAAGTAGAGGTGGCCTTTGAAGACATCCGATTCAGAGTCCGGGATGGCCCGCACCGAGAATATCTTCCTGAAGAGGTCCATAGAGAAGCGGACTCTCTCAGATCGCAGGTAGGAGATGAAGCTACATATCCCGGCCATCGAGTTGGGAGAAATCTGGCCGGGAACAACTCCGTAATGGTCAAAGACCATGGCGAGTTCAATTGAAATCGGGAATTTAAATCCGCAATCGAAATGGTCGATTGGGATCGCGATTAGGTTTGGGCCAGACGAATTCATCCGCTCATCACGGAGCGGAATCCACGCAAGCAGCGGACTATCGGCCATGTGCTTCTCGACGAATTCGTCCAGCTCGGCCATTGTCAAACGGCACTCCTCGAGGTATGCAGAGTGAAAGGCCACAGCGGCTTCGGAGCGGGTAGCAGAGCTCTTCGCAGGTCGCTTCGACTGACGCTTTACTCCCATCTTGAAATTTTGGTAAAAGGAATTTCGGAAGGGCGCTACGTATAAGAACGGATGATCTGCATTTAGCAAAGGTCAAATCATGGCTAGACCGGTCAACCCGTGCGGGTACATCATCACAAAAGTCAACCACAAAAACTGTATAATTCAAACAAGCGAATTAAACAATCGGTTTATGTAAAATAACTCACAGGCATCAATCAACACAGCAAGAAGGCAAAAAAGTAAATTCAAATATTTAAGCCGCATGGCCTGAATGGCAGATCGAATATTATAGAGTCAGATTCAAGCAAATTGTCCAAGAGACTGAATAGAAATATTATTACAAAGTTCATATCTCAGAGCCACTCGTTACGGACGGGTATCGCTCGGTTCATCCTCCCTGTGAAGCCGCGCGACATGGTCGCCGATTTGAAGTACAGTTCCCTGCATTTGGTTCATATTATGATTAAGGCGGTTGATCATGCTATGAATCCGCGCGACATCTCTCTCTACTCGCGTCGCGGGAATCACGCGAGTAGGCAAGGTCGTTGCGGACTCATGAACACTAACAACTGGGCGGATCGTCCCGGCTACAGGAAGAGACGAGCTCGTCCCTGCATCCGGGCGGCTTGACCCTCGCCGGCCTTCGTCAACCACGTTAATAGGGCGCCGACTTCCGCCGGCTTCCTTTGCCAAATGAAGGTACTTGTCCCTATAATAGGCACAATCCTCTTCGAGCTTGCGGACTTCCTTCTTTCCACGATCAATCCGGGCGGTCAGCGCAGCCACCTGGTCTTGCTGCTCCTTTTCTTTCTCTCGACGTTCTCTCCTCTCGGCCTCCAGCACTGCTCGGCTTTCCTTCCGTTCGGTTTCCAATTCAACCCGAAGAGCAGCTTTCTCATCTTGGGCGGCCTTCTCTCTCTCCTCCACAGCCCTCAACTGCTTAGCAAGGGTTTCCAGACTCTTTTGAAGCCGGGACATCTCGTCCTCCATCCGAGTATCCGGCAGAGAAGAACGCAGCAGGGGTGGATCAAGAGGGGGAAGATAGGTCACCAGTTCGCCCGGCTTCGGGATAGAGTCACGGTCATCTGCAGTAAAGAGAAAATAGTCAAGGAGTGTTCAAAAGAAACCGCTTTCATCGAATTTTCCTCGCTTACAAGCCGCGACAGTTTGAATTGAATTCGGGCGGACGGGTCGCCTTATTAGCTCGGTATCGAACTTTCGGCATTGTTCTCTCCACAATCTTTCACTTTGCCTCCGCTTAGCAGCAGAAAATTGAGCAGCGGAGGGAAAGAAGCTGGGCGACGGGTTCAACAATGAAGCGCGCGACTTGTTTCGAGGCCGCGGCATGAAAAAATGAACGGAGTGGTAATCCGCTCCCCTTTTACCTTGCAGCAAAAGATTGCGTTGCGGCGGGGGCGGCCTGGCATGTTGATCTCTTACTCGCTCCGCCTTCACCTGCATATACCGCAGACCGGCCGTCACGGTATCTTCAGGTACCGGTATGGTTCTTTCAGTCGCGACCTCAGGAAGGATGGCCTCCTTAAGGCTGGTCGCATCCTCAGACAGGGCAGATCCTTTCTCTCCTGGCGGGTTGGCAGCCTGCAGTTCGGAAGAAGTTCTCAGCTGATCATCTTGCTTCTGAAAAGAATCAAAATCCTTGAGGAGGTCGCTTACGGAAATACTATGAGCATCAATTGGAACCTGGTCGTTCGGCTGGGGGGAAGGAGTAATCAAGCCTTCTGAAACTTCATTCTTGCGCGACTTGCCTTGCAGGCTGTCCGCTCTCGGTTTCCCAGATGCTGTCTTATTCTTGGCCTTCAGCTTCTTCATCTTCTTGAGAAGTCTGTCCGCAGCGGACTCCTCCTTCTTTCTCTTTTTTGACTTCAGGACGGTTGGTTTGTCCGGACTGTCCTCGACGTTAATAACTGGAGCGTCCAGATCGGACGGCTTGGGGGAGTAAACTGCCTCTCCCCCTTCATCTCTAATTTTTAGACGAAAATCCCCGGACGGGGTGACCTCCATCTTGAAAGACTCATCCCCATCGCCTTTTTGGGAAGCAGCCTCCAAGTCTGTCTTACCCGGCGGAGAAGGCGGGCTGTTTCCTTTGTCAGGGAAGGTTGAGGGATCAGTTGGGGGCGGGTTCAGACAGCTCGCCTCATTTTTAGTCAACAGGACGACTGTTTGCTCAGGAAGCAGTTCGGTCGGCTTATTCTTCTCCTGTTTAGATGACAAGTCGATTGTCAACTCTGCAGGCAGGTCGGTCAGTTTACTCGTAGAAGCAATTGTTACGGTCTTATCAGGCCGCTTCGCCTTTTTCTTCTTCTTCTCTTTCGAGCGGTCTCTCTCGCGGTTCTTTCCGGACTTCTCAAGAACTTCGAGCTCAGCCATCAAGTTCACCATCTTTTTCGGGCTGTTCAACCAGAAAGTCCTAACCGCAATAGGCGAGTAGTGACTCG
The DNA here is from genome assembly GCA_033032865.1 of Dactylorhiza incarnata. NCBI lineage: Eukaryota > Viridiplantae > Streptophyta > Magnoliopsida > Asparagales > Orchidaceae > Dactylorhiza > Dactylorhiza incarnata. The sequence goes on along the minus strand of JAWHQI010000907.1, from coordinate 101,399 downwards.
TGGTAACAATGGAGTTATGCCAGAATCGAAGCTTCTGGAACATTTATAACCAACAGGGTGAAGTCGGCGCGGTCTCCGGCTAGCACTGATATTTTCGAAATCTTCACGGAAATTTAAAAATATGCGGGGATCATGTTTGCCCGGGAAACCGCCTTCAAGAGAATTACTCGCAGACCGTGCGGTTTGCGGATCCAAGTCGCCCAGCTCAGGTTATACAAGGTCCATCAACACCAGCTAAGCACAGGCCGGGCGGTCTGGAATAATTCAGGCCGCCTCCAAGAACCAAAGGTAATCCAAGCCCAAGCCCAACAGGGCAAGTCGCGTTCTCAAGTCGGAGGTAGCGCGGTTTATGCCATGGAGACAAGCCAAGGTCCAAAGTCAAAGAACAAGTCGCGGTCTCAAGACAGAGACCGAGCGGGTAGCATCGTCGCCTTGGTCGCATCAACTTTAGCTTCTGGTCAGACAAGTCGGAAGGGCAAGCCGCGAAGCCGCGCGGCTTCTTTCTTTCCTTCTTTGTGTATCCCGTCACCGCCTGCCCGTTTCTCCTGTACCCGGGCAGGCGGTTATTTTATCCCTGCCCGCTCGGGCAGGCCCCCAAGCCTATAAATAGGGGGAGGCACTGTTCCCAAGACACGCACACTCGAATCTTGGAGCTCGCTTGTTTGAGCTGCGGACTCGAGTTTCTTGTCTTGCGGACTGTCTGACCGGCCGGCTTCTCTTTCCTTACACTTGTAACCCGCTGTAATCACTTCTTTTTAATTAAAGGAAAGCCCGTCGCAGGAGTGGCATTTGCCGCGGCGGGCGAAGTCTGGCCTTGACCGCTGCTAGCGGTCTCATCCTTCCACCCAAAAAGTAACCGGCAACCCGCAGCCTCCGGTTTCCTTCGGAGGTGCGATTTCGGACTCAACATTAATAATCTGTATTACAGCTCATGGTGTTTAGTACATGGAAATAGAATGAGTACAATAGAGTTGCGGGTAAGAAAAGAGTAAGCCGCACGGGCTGTTTTCCGAGGTCGCTCGGCCTGGTCGCAGAGGTCGCTCGGCCTGTTCGCCGAGGTCGCCCGGACAGGTCGCCCGGACAGGTCGCATGGACAGGTCGCCTGGACAGGTCGCCCTAACTGGTCGCCCAAACTGGTCGCCCGGACTGGTCGCCCGGACTGGTCGCCCGGACAGGTCGCCCGGACAGGTCGCCCGGACAGGTCGCAACTTGGTGCGGGTTGACTGTTTCTAGCCGCCGGTTTTGTCCCCCCACCTGCCTGTCCTCTCTTCATGGTCGAGGGTCCTATTTATAGGCTCTGGGTCGATGTCGTCACCTCCGGTGAGCCGGTGACTGGAGTTCTACCCGCGAGGTCTGAACATGGAGGCCGCCTACCCGCGCGGTCTGAAGGAGGAGGCCGCCTACCCGCGCGGTCTGAAGGAGAGGTCGCCTATCCGCGCGGTCTGAAGGAGGAGGCTGCCTACCTGCACGGTCTGAAGGAGGAGGCCGCCTACCCGCTCGGTCCGGAGGAAGAGGCCGCCTACCCTCGCGGTCTGAAGGAGGAGGCCGCCTACCCGCGTGGTCTGAAGGAGGAGGCCGCCTACCCGCACGGTCTGAAGGAGGAGGTCGCCTACCTGCACGGTCTGAAGGAGGAGGCCGCCTACCCCCGCGGTCTGAAGGAGGAGGTCGCCTACCCGCGCGGTCTGAAGGAGGAGGCCGACTACCCGCGCGGTCTGGAGGAGGAGGCCTCCTACCCGCGCTGTCTGAAGGAGGAGGCCGCCTACCCGCGCGGTTTGAAGGAGGAGGTCGCCTACCCGCGCGGTTTGAAAGGAGAAGCCGCCCCACCTAGGCGAATTGAAAGGAGAAGGCTGCCCCTTCTTACCTTTTTGGGTGTAAAAGAGCCTTTGCGTGAGGTCTATTCCTTCCCGGGCACGTAATCTGCAAAAATGTAGCAAAAGAGGCCTCCCAGGGGAGGATCGCCGATTTCTGGGTCAACATAATCCCCGCACTTTTTCAAATTTCCATGAAACTTCGAAAAAGTAGGTATTGACCCACAAAAATCGTGATCCGCTAATGGTAAACTATCAAAAGAGTGGGAAAGACAAAAAGGGAACGAGTACCTGATGCCTCTCCACAAAGGAACTAGTGAACGCCTATTTTTCTCCTGTGAGGGAGTAGAGTCATAGCAAATATAAAACACAATTCACAAGTACATGAAGGGAACTTGCGGACATCGGCTCACTTTGTCCTCTGAGGTTGACTAGTAATCATCTACTAGTCTCTGAGGAGAACTTGATAAGTAAAGAAAGAACGTGGCGAGAGTACCTGAAGAGAACTCACGAATACCTGCTAACCTATGCAAAAGAGAACTCAAAGCAGGGTATAAAACATAACGCGAGTACCTGAATAGACCTCGCGAGCACCTGCTAATCTCTGCAAAAGAGAACTCACAGATGAAATATAACATAACGCGAGTACCTGAAGAAACCTCGCGAACACCTGCTAATCTCTGCAAAAGAGAACTCAAAGCAGGTATAAAAATAACGCGAGTACCTGAAGAGAACTCGCGAACACCTGCAAATCTCTGCAAAAGAGAATTCAAAGCAGGTATAAAACATAACGCGAGTACCTGAAGAGAACTCGCAAACACCTGCTAATCTCTGCAAAAGAGAACTCAAACGCATGTATGAAATATAATATAACGCGAGTACCTGAAGAGACCTCGCGAACATCTGCTAATCTCTGCAAAAGAGAATTCAAAGCAGGTAAAAAACATAACGCGAGTACCTGAAGAGAACTCGCGAACACCTGCAAATCTCTGCAAAAGAGAATTCAAAGCAGGTAAAAAATATAACGCGAGTACGTGAAGAGAACTCGCGAACACCTGCAAATCTCTGCAAAAGAGAATTCAAAGCAGGTAAAAAACATAACGCGAGTACCTGAACAGAACTCGCGATCACCTGCAAATCTCTGCAAAAGAGAATTCAAAGCAGGTAAAAAACATAACGCGAGTACCTGAAGAGAACTCGCGATCACCTGCAAATCTCTTCAAAAGAGAATTCAAAGATGAAATATATCATAACGCGAGTACCTGAAGAGACCTCGCGAACACCTGCTAATCTCTGCAAAAGAGAATTCAAAGCAGGTATAAAACATAACGCGAGTACCTGAAGAGAACTCGCAAACACCAGCTAATCTCTGCAAAAGAGAACTCAAAGGAGGTATAAAACATAACGCGAGTGCCTGAAGAGACCTCGCGAATACCTGCTAATCCCTGCGAAAACAGAACTTAAAGCAGGTATAAAACATAACGCGAGTACCTGAAGAGACCTCGCGAGCTCCTGCAAATCTCTGCAAAAGAGAATTCAAAGCAGGTAAAAAACATAGTGCGAGTACCTGAAGAGAACTCGCGATCACCTGCAAATCTCTGCAAAAGAGAATTCAAAGCAGGTATAAAACATAACGCGAGTACCTGAAGAGACCTCACGAGCACCTGCTGATCTCTGCAAAAGAGAACTCAAATGCATGTATGAAATATAATATAACGCGAGTACCTGAAGAGACCTCGCGAACACCTGCTAATCTCTGCAAAAGAGAATTCAAAGCAGGTAAAAAACATAACGCGAGTACCTGAAGAAAACTCGTGAACACTTGCAAATCTCTGCAAAAGAGAATTCAAAGCAGGTAAAAAACATAACGCGAGTACCTGAAGAGAACTCGCGAACACCTGCAAATCTCTGCAAAAGAGAATTCAAAGCAGGTAAAAAACATAACGCGAGTACCTGAAGAGAACTCGCGATCACCTGCAAATCTCTGCAAAAGAGAATTCAAAGCAGGTAAAAGACATAACGCGAGTACCTGAAGAGAACTCGCGATCACCTGCAAATCTCTGCAAAAGAGAATTCAAAGATGAAATATATCATAACGCGAGTACCTGAAGAGACCTCGCGAACACGTGCTAATCTCTGCAAAAGAGAATTCAAACCAGGTATAAAACATAACGCGAGTACCTGAAGTGAACTCGCAAACACCAGCTAATCTCTGCAAAAGAGAACTCAAAGAAGGTATAAAACATAACGCGAGTACCTGAAGAGAACTCGCGAATACCTGCTAATCCCTGCGAAAACAGAACTTAAAGCAGGTATAAAACATAACGCGAGTACCTGAAGAGACCTCGCGAGCTCCTGCAAATCTCTGCAAAAGAGAATTCAAAGCAGGTAAAAAACATAGCGCGAGCACCTGAAGAGAACTCGCGATCACCTGCAAATCTCTGCAAAAGATAATTCAAAGAAGGTATAAAACATAACGCGAGTACCTGAAGAGACCTCGCGAGCACCTGCTAATCTCTGCAAAGGAGAACTCACAGCAGGTATAAAACATAACGCGAGTACCTGAAGAGAACTCGCGAACACCTGCAAATCTCTGCAAAAGAGAATTCAAAGCAGGTATAAAACATAACGCGGGTACCTAAAGAGAACTCGCAAGCACCTGCTAATCTCTGCAAAAGAGAATTCAAAGCAGGTATAAAACATAACGCGAGTACCTGAAGAGAACTCGCGAACACCTGCAGATCTCTGCAAAAGAGAATTCAAAGCAGGTAAAAAACATAACGCGAGTACCTAAAGAGAACTCGCGATCACCTGCAAATCTCTTCAAAAGAGAATTCAAAGCAGGTAAAAAACATAACGCGAGTACCTGAAGAGAACTCGCGATCACCTGCTAATCTCTGCAAAAGAGAATTCAAAGCAGGTAAAAACATAACGCGAGTACCTGAAGAGAACTCCCGAACACCTGCAAATCTCTACAAAAGAGAACTTAAAACAGGTGTAAAACAAACTACAATGCGAGTACCTGAAGAGAACTCGCGAACACCTGCTAATCTCTGTACAAGAGAACTTAATACAGGTGTAAAGCAATCTATAACGCGAGTACCTGAAGAGAACTCGCGAATACCTTCTAATCTCTACAAAAGAAAACTCAAGAGCAGGTATAAAACAATCTATAACGCGAGTATCTGAAAAGAACTCGCGAACACCTGGTAATCTCTGCAAAAGAGAACTCAAGAGCAGGTATAAAACAATATATAACGCGAGTACCTGAAAAGAACTCGCGAACACCTGCTAATCTCTGCAAAAGAGAACTCGAGAGCAGGTATAAAACAATCTATAACGCGAGTATCTGAAAAGAACTCACGAACACCTGCTAATCTCTGCAATAGAGAACTCAAGAGCATGTATGAAATATAATATAACGCGAGTACCTGAAGAGACCTCGCGAACATCTGCTAATCTCTGCAAAAGAGAATTCAAAGCAGGTAAAAAACATAACGCGAGTACCTGAAGAGAACTCGCGAACACCTGCAAATCTCTGCAAAAGAGAATTCAAAGCAGGTAAAAAACATAACGCGAGTACCTGAAGAGAACTCGCGAACACCTGCAAATCTCTGCAAAAGAGAATTCAAAGCAGGTAAAAAACATAACGCGAGTACCTGAACAGAACTCGCGATCACCTGCAAATCTCTGCAAAAGAGAATTCAAAGCAGGTAAAAAACATAACGCGAGTACCTGAAGAGAACTCGCGATCACCTGCAAATCTCTTCAAAAGAGAATTCAAAGATGAAATATATCATAACGCGAGTACCTGAAGAGACCTCGCGAACACCTGCTAATCTCTGCAAAAGAGAATTCAAAGCAGGTATAAAACATAACGCGAGTACCTGAAGAGAACTCGCAAACACCAGCTAATCTCTGCAAAAGAGAACTCAAAGGAGGTATAAAACATAACGCGAGTGCCTGAATAGACCTCGCGAATACCTGCTAATCCCTGCGAAAACAGAACTTAAAGCAGGTATAAAACATAACGCGAGTACCTGAAGAGACCTCGCGAGCTCCTGCAAATCTCTGCAAAAGAGAATTCAAAGCAGGTAAAAAACATAGTGCGAGTACCTGAAGAGAACTCGCGATCACCTGCAAATCTCTGCAAAAGAGAATTCAAAGCAGGTATAAAACATAACGCGAGTACCTGAAGAGACCTCACGAGCACCTGCTGATCTCTGCAAAAGAGAACTCAAATGCATGTATGAAATATAATATAACGCGAGTACCTGAAGAGACCTCGCGAGCACCTGCTAATCTCTGCAAAAGAGAATTCAAAGCAGGTAAAAAACATAACGCGAGTACCTGAAGAAAACTCGTGAACACCTGCAAATCTCTGCAAAAGAGAATTCAAAGCAGGTAAAAAACATAACGCGAGTACCTGAAGAGAACTCACGAACACCTGCAAATCTCTGGAAAAGAGAATTCAAAGCAGGTAAAAAACATAACGCGAGTACCTGAAGAGAACTCGCGATCACCTGCAAATCTCTGCAAAAGAGAATTCAAAGCAGGTAAAAGACATAACGCGAGTACCTGAAGAGAACTCGCGATCACCAGCAAATCTCTGCAAAAGAGAATTCAAAGATGAAATATATCATAATGCGAGTACCTGAAGAGACCTCGCGAACACGTGCTAATCTCTGCAAAAGAGAATTCAAACCAGGTATAAAACATAACGCGAGTACCTGAAGTGAACTCGCAAACTCCAGCTAATCTCTGCAAAAGAGAACTCAAAGAAGGTATAAAACATAACGCGAGTACCTGAAGAGAACTCGCGAATACCTGCTAATCCCTGCGAAAACAGAACTTAAAGCAGGTATAAAACATAACGCGAGTACCTGAAGAGACCTCGCGAGCTCCTGCAAATCTCTGCAAAAGAGAATTCAAAGCAGGTACAAAACATAGCGCGAGTACCTGAAGAGAACTCGCGATCACCTGCAAATCTCTGCAAAAGATAATTCAAAGAAGGTATAAAACATAACGCGAGTACCTGAAGAGACCTCGCGAGCACCTGCTAATCTCTGCAAAGGAGAACTCACAGTAGGTATAAAACATAACGCGAGTACCTGAAGAGAACTCGCGAACACCTACAAATCTCTGCAAAAGAGAATTCAAAGCAGGTATAAAACATAACGCGGGTACCTAAAGAGAACTCGCAAGCACCTGCTAATCTCTGCAAAATTGAATTCAAAGCAGGTATAAAACATAACGCGAGTACCTGAAGAGAACTCGCGAACACCTGCAGATCTCTGCAAAAGAGAATTCAAAGCAGGTAAAAAACATAACGCGAGTACCTAAAGAGAACTCGCGATCACCTGCAAATCTCTTCAAAAGAGAATTCAAAGCAGGTAAAAAACATAACGCGAGTACCTGAAGAGAACTCGCGATCACCTGCTAATCTCTGCAAAAGAGAATTCAAAGCAGGTAAAAACATAACGCGAGTACCTGAAGAGAACTCCCGAACACCTGCAAATCTCTGCAAAAGAGAACTTAAAACAGGTGTAAAACAAACTACAATGCGAGTACCTGAAGAGAACTCGCGAACACCTGCTAATCTCTGTACAAGAGAACTTAATACAGGTGTAAAGCAATCTATAACGCGAGTACCTGAAGAGAACTCGCGAATACCTGCTAATCTCTACAATGGAAAACTCAAGAGCAGGTATAAAACAATCTATAACGCGAGTATCTGAAAAGAACTCGCGAACACCTGGTAATCTCTGCAAAAGAGAACTCAAGAGCAGGTATAAAACAATATATAACGCGAGTACCTGAAAAGAACTCGCGAACACCTTCTAATCTCTGCAAAAGAGAACTCAAGAGCAGGTATAAAACAATCTATAACGCGAGTATTTGAAAAGAACTCACGAACACCTGCTAATCTCTGCAAAAGAGAACTCAAGAGCAGGTATAAAACAATATATAACGCGAGTACCTGAAAAGAACTCGCGAACACCTGCTAATCTCTGCAAAAGAGAACTCAAGAGTAGGTATAAAACAATCTATAACGCGAGTACCTGAAGAGAACTCGCGAATACCTGCTAATCTCTGCAAAAGAGAACTCAAGAGCAGGTATAAAACAATCTATAACGCGAGTACCTGAAGAGAACTCGCGAATACCTGCTAATCTCTGCAAAAGAGAACTCAAGAGCAGGTATAAAACAATCTATAACGCGAGTACCTGAAAAGAACTCGCGAATACCTGCTAATCTCTGCAAAAGAGAACTCAAGAGCAGGTATTAAACAATCTATAATGCGAGTACCTGAAGAGAACTCACGGATACCTGCTAATCTCTGCAAATGAGAACTCAAGAGCAGGTATAAAACTATCTAATACGAGAGTACCTGAAGAGAACTCGCGAGCACCTGCTAATCTCTGCAAAAGAGAACTCAAAGCAGGTATAAAACAATCCAATACGCGAGTACCTGAAGAGAACTCGCGATTACCTGCTAATCTCTGCAAAAACAGAACATAAAGCAGGTATAAAACAATCCAATACGCGAGTACCTGAAGAGAACTCGCGATTACCTGCTAATCTCTGCAAAAACAGAACATAAAGCAGGTATAAAACAATCTAATACGCGAGTACCTGAAGAGAACTCACGAATACCTGCTAATCTCTGCAAAAACAGAACATAAAGTAGGTATAAAACAATCTAATACGCGAGTACCTGAAGAGAACTCGCGAATACCTGCTAATCTCTGCAAAAACAGAACATAAAGTAGGTATAAAACAATCCAATACGCGAGTACCTGAAGAGAACTCGCGAATACCTGCTAATCTTTGCAAAAACAGAACATAAAGCAGGTACAAAACAATCCAATACGCGAGTACCTGAAGAGAACTCGCGAATACCTGCTAATCTCTGCAGAAAATGAACATAAAGCAGGTATAAGACAATCTATAATGCGAGTACCTGAAGAGAACTCGCGAATACCTGCTAATCTCTGCAAAAACAGAACATAAAGCAGGTATAAAACAATCCAATACGCGAGTACCTGAAGAGAACTCGCGATTACCTGCTAATCTCTGCAAATACAGAACATAAAGCAGGTATAAAACAATCTAATACGCGAGTACCTGAAGAGAACTCGCGTATACCTGCTAATCTCTGCAAAAATAGAACATAAAGCGGGTATAAAACAATCCAATACGCGAGTTCTTTTCAAACTCGCGAATACCTGCTAATCTCTATAAAAATAGAACATAAAGCGGGTATAAAACAATCCAATACGCGAGTACCTGAAGAGAACTCGCGAATACCGGCTAATCTCTGCAAAAACCGAACATAAAGCAGGTATAAAACAATCCAATACGCGAGTACCTGAAGAGAACTCGCAAATACCTGCTAATCTCTGCAAAAACAGAACATAAAGCGGGTATAAAACAATCTAATACGCGAGTACCTGAAGAGAACTCGCGAATTCCTGCTAATCTCTGCAAAAACAGAACATAAAGCAGGTATAAAACAATCCAATACGCGAGTACCTGAAGAGAACTCGCGAATACCTGCTAATCTCTGCAAAAACAGAACATAAAGCAGGTATAAAACAATCCAATACGCGAGTACCTGAAGAGAACTCGCGAATACCTGCTAATCTCTGCAGAAACAGAACATAAAGCAGGTATAAGACAATCTGTAATGCGAGTACCTGAAGAGAACTCGCGAATATCTGCTAATCTCTGCAAAAACAGAACATAAAGCAGGTATAAAACAATCCAATGCGCGAGTACATGAAGAGAACTCGCGAATACCTGCTAATCTCTGCAAAAACAGAACATAAAGCAGGTATAAACAATCTAATACGCGAGTACCTGAAGAGAACTCGCGAATACCTGCTAATCTCTGCAAAAACAGAACATAAAGCAGGTATAAAACAATCCAATACGCGAGTACCTGAAGAGAACTCGCGAATACCTGCTAATCTCTGCAGAAACAGAACATAAAGCAAGTATAAGACAATCTTAATGCGAGTACCTGAAGAAAACTCGCGAATACCTGCTAATCTCTGCATAAACAGAACATAAAGCAGGTATAAAACAATCCAATACGCGAGTACCTGAAGAGAACTCGCGATTACCTGCTAATCTCTGCAAAAACAGAACATAAAGCAGGTATAAAACAATCTAATACGCGAGTACCTGAAGAGAACTCGCGAATACCTCCTAATCTCTGCGAAAACAGAACATAAAGTGGGAATAAAACAATCTAATACGAGAGTACCTGAAGAGAACTCGCGAATACCTGCTAATCTCTGCAAAAACAGAACATAAAGCAGGTATAAAACAATCCAATACGCGAGTACCTGAAGAGAACTCGCGAATACCTGCTAATCTCTGCAAAAACAGAACATAAAGCAGGTATAAAACAATCCAATACGCGAGTACATGAAGAGAACTCGCGAATACCTGCTAATCTCTGCAGAAACAGAACATAAAGCGGGTATAAAACAATATAACACGCGAGTACCTGAAGAGAACTCGCGAATACCTGCTAATCTCTCCAAAAACAGAACATAAAGCAGGTATAAAACAATCCAATACGCGAGTACCTGAGGAGAACTCGTGAATAAATGCTAATCTCTGCAAAAACAGAACATAAAGCAGGTATAAAACAATCCAATACACGAGTACCTGAAGAGAACTCGTGAATACCTGCTAATCTCTGCAGAAACAGAACATAAAGCAGGTATAAGACAATCTATAATGCGAGTACCTGAAGAGAACTCGCGAATACCTGCTAATCTCTGCAAAAACAGAACATAAAACAGGTATAAAAAAATCCAATGCGCGAGTACCTGAAGAGAACTCGCGAATACCTGCTAATCTCTACAAAAACAGAACATAAAGCAGGTATAAAGCAATCTAATATGCGAGTACCTGAAGAGAACTCACGAATACCTGCTAATCTCAGCAAAAACAAAACATAAAGCAGGTATAAAACAATCCAATACGCGAGTACCTGAAGAGAACTCGCGAATACCTGCTAATCTCTGCAAAAACAGAACATAAAGCGGGTATAAAACAATCTAATACGCGAGTACCTGAAGAGAACTCGCGAATACCTGCTAATCTCTGCAAAAACAGAACATAAAGCAGGTATAAAACAATCCAATACGCGAGTACCTGAAGAGAACTCGCGAATACCTGCTAATCTCTGCAAAAACAGAACATAAAGCAGGTATAAAACAATCCAATACGCGAGTACCTGAAGAGAACTCGCGAATACCTGCTAATCTCTGCAGAAACAGAACATAAAGCGGGTATAAAACAATCTAATACGCGAGTACCTGAAGAGAACTCGCGAATACCTGCTAATCTCTACAAAAACAGAACATAAAGCAGGTATAAAATAATCCAATACACGAGTACCTGAAGAGAACTCGTGAATACCTGCTAATCTCTGCAAAAACAGAACATAAAGCAGGTATAAAACAATCCAATACACGAGTACCTGAAGAGAAATCGCGAATACCTGCTAATCTCTGCAGAAACAGAACATAAAGCAGTTATAAGACAATCTATAATGCGAGTACCTGAAGAGAACTCGCGAATACCTGCTAATCTCTACAAAAACAGAACATAAAGCAGGTATAAAAAAATCCAATGCGCGAGTACCCGAAGAGAACTCGCGAATACCTGCTAATCTCTACAAAACCAGAACATAAAGCAGGTATAAAGCAATCTAATATGCGAGTACCTGAAGAGAACTCGCGAATACCTACTAATCTCAGCAAAAACAGAACATAAAGCAGGTATAAAACAATCCAATACGCGAGTACCTGAAGAGAATTCGCGAATACCTGCTAATCTCTGCAAAAACAGAACATAAAGCAGGTATAAAACAATCCAATACGCGAGTACCTGAAGAGAACTCGCGAATACCTGCTAATCTCTGCTAATCTCTGCAAAAACAGAACATAAAGCAGGTATAAAACAATCCAATGCGCGAGTAGCTGAAGAGAACTCGTGAATACCTGCTAACCTCTGCAAAAATAGAACATAAAGCAGGTATAAATGATTTCATAACTGTTAGTCTTTGCTATTTTACTTACTTGTGGATATTCATATGCGATCTTCTGTTTTTAGCGTTATTCCTTATAAAGCTTCAAATCCTTTCTGAAAAACCTCCAGGGAAAAGATATCTCCAAAAGAATAATTGCCTCAGTGAAGATGAATCGCGGGCTGAAACTGCCAGAGATTATATCTTCATAAGCTCTGATTGTAAGCAATGAGCCGTGCAGTTAAAATGCAATCCAGAGGATTAATAAGTCCATTTCCCGACTGTTAGAGTGAAAGCCTTGACTTGATTATCTCGAGTCGGAAATACTGCCTTGTGGGTTCCTGTAATAGCCCGCTTTCCAGCTTTAAAGCCAGATACACTTTACTCACTTGGCTAGCATATTATGCAGCCATTTTTCATAACTTGTAGTACTCTTTCAAACCGATCGGCTTGATAGATAAAAACCGCCCAGTCTAAAAGTTTTTCAACTTTTTAAATGACCAAGTGGACCAATATTTGTACCTGTTAGATACTACTTTTCTCCAAATGATCGAGGATCATAAGAGATATAATTTTCCTGTAAGGAAAAAGGAATGGCTACAGACTCAGATAACCAAGTGGGCAGGTGGGCCTAGGCGGCGAACATTGCTTTCCTCAAGTGGTCATAAGAGTTGTAGAAATAAAGAAAAAGTAAGTACAGACCCAGATGACCAAGTGGGTAGGTGGGCCTAGTCGGCGAACATTGCTTTCCTCAAGTGGTCATAAGGGTTGTAAATGACTCAACTTGTTGAGTCCGAAATCGCACCTCCGAAGGAAACCGGAGGCTGCAGGTTGCCGGTTACTTTTTGGGTGGAAGGATGAGACCGCTAGCAGCGGTCAAGGCCAGACTTCGCCCGCCGCGGCAAATGCCACTCCTACGACGGGCTTTCCTTTGATTAAAAAGAAGTGATTATAGCGGGTTACAAGTGTAAGGAAAGAGAAGCCGGCCGGTCAGACAGTCCGCAAGACAAGAAACTCGAGTCCGCAGCTCAAACAAGCGAGCTCCTAGATTCGAGTGTGTGTGCGTTGGGAACAGTGCCGCCCCCTATTTATAGGCTTGGGGGCCTGCCCAAACGGGCAGGGATAAAATAACTGCCTGCCCGGGTACAGGAGAAACGGGCAGGCGGTGACGGGATACACAAAGAAGGAAAGAAATAAGTCGCGCTGCTTGGCGGCTTGCCCTTCCGGCCTGTCTGACCAGGAGCTGAAGGTGATGCGACCAAGGCGACGATGCTATCCGAGCGGTCTCTGTCTTGAGACCGCGACTTGTTCTTTGACCTCGAACCTTGGCCTGTCTCCATGGCACAAACCGCGCGATCTCCGACTTGAGACCGCGACTTGCCCTGTTGGACTTGGGCTTGGATTATCTTTAATACTTGGAGGCCGTCTGAATTATGTCAGACCGCCCGACCTGTGCTAGCTGGTGCTGATGAATCTCGTTTAACCTGAGCCGGACGACTTGGATCCGCAAACCGCTCGGTCTGCGAGTAATCCTCTTGAAAGCGGTTTCCCGGGTAAACATAATCCCCGCATATTTTTAAATTTCCGTGAAGATTTCGAAAATATCAGTGCTAGCCGGAGACCGCGCCGACTTCACCCCGTTGGTTATAAGTGTTCCAGAAGCTTCGATTCTGGCATAACTCCATTGTTACCACGAGTCACTACTCGCCTATTGCGGTTAGGACTTTCAGGTTGAACAGCCCGAAAAAGATGGTGGACTTGATGGCCGCGCTCGAAGTTCTTGAGAATCCCGGAAAGAACCGCGAGAGAGACCGCTCGAAAGATAAGAAGAAGAAGGCGACGCGGCCTGATAAGACAGTAACAATTGCTTCCGCGAGTAAGCCGACCGACCCCCCTGCCGGGTTGACAATCGACTTGTCAGCTAAAAAGGAGGCGAGTAAGCCGACTGACCTGCTTCCCGAGCAAACAGGCGACCTGCTTCCCGAGCAAAGAGGCGACCTGTCGACTAAAAAGGAGGCGAGCTGTCCGAACCCACCCCCAGCTGATCCGCCAACCTTCTCTGACAAAGGAAACAACCCACCTTCCCCGCCGGGTAAGACAGACTTGGAGACTTCTTCCCAAAAAGGCGATGGGGATGAGTCTTTTAAGATGGAAGTTACTCCGTCCGGGGTTTTTCATCTGAACATAAGCGATGAAGGGGGAGAGACAGTTGATTCCCCCAAGCCGAGCGACCATCGAGCTTTAGTAGTCGACATCGAGGATAGCCCGGAAAAGCCAACCGTCCTGAAGTCGAAAAAGAGGAAGAAGGAGGAATCCACGGCGGACAGGCTTCTTAAGAAGATGAAGAAGCTAAAAGCCAAGAACAAGGCGGCGTCTGGGAGACCGAGAGCGGACAGCCTGCAAGCCAAGTCGCGCGAGAATGAAGTCTTGGAGGGCTTGATTACTCCCTCCCCCCAGCCGAACGACCAGGTTCCAGTCGATGCTCATAGCATTTCCGTAAGTGACCTCCTCAAGGATTTTGATTCTCTTCAGAAGCAAGATGATCTGCTGAGAACTTCTTCCGAACTGCAGGCTGCCAACCCGCCAGGAGAGAAAGGATCCGTCCTGTCTGAGGATGCGACCAGCCCTAAGGAGGTCGTCCTCCCTGAAGTTGCGACTAGAATCGAGGAAACCGTACCGGCTCCCGAAGACACTGTGATGGCCGGTCTCCGATTTATGCAGGTGAAGGCGGAGTGAGTAAGAGATCAGCTTTCCGGGACGCCACCGCCGCCAACCAATCTTCTGCTGCGAGGTAAAAGGGAAGCAGATTACCACCCTGTTCGTTTTTTCAGGCCGCGGCCTCGAAACAAGTCGCGCGCTTCGTTGTTGAACCCGTCGCCCAGCTTCATTCCCTCCGCTGCTCAATTCTCTGCTGCTAAGAGGAGGCAAAGTGAGAGATCGTGGAGAGAACAACGCCGAAAGTTTGATACCGAGCTAACAAGGCGACCCGTCCGTCGGAATTCAATTCAAGCTGCCGCGGCTTGTAAGCGAGGAAAATTCGATGAAAGCGGTTTCCTTTTGAACACTCCTTGACTATTTTCTCTTATTGCAGATGACCGTGACTCTATTCCGAATCCGGGCGAACTGGTGACCTATCTTCCCCCTCTTGATCCACCCCTGCTGCGTTCTTCTCTGTCGGATACTCGGATGGAGAACGAGATGTCCCGCCTTCAAAAGAACCTGGAAACCCTTGCTAAGCAGTTGAGGGCTGTGGAGGAGAGAGAGAAGGCCGCCCAAGATGAGAAAGCTGCTCTTCGGGTTGAATTGGAAACCGAACGGAAGGAAAGCCGAGCAGCGTTGGAGGCCGAGCGGAGAGAGCGCCGAGAGAAAGAAAAGGCGTAGCAAGACCAGGTGGCTGCGCTGACCGTCCGGGTTGATCGTGGAAAGAAGGAAGTCCGCAAGCTTGAAGAGGACTGTTCCTATTATAGGGACAAATACCTCCATTTGGCAAAGGAAGCTAGCGGAAGTCGGCGCCCTATTAACGTGGTTGACGAAGGCCGGCGAGGGTCAAGCCGCCCGGTTGCAGGGACGAGCTCGTCTCTTCCTGTAGCCGGGACGATCCGCCCAGTTGTTAGTGTTCATGAGTCCGCAGCGACCTTGCCTACTCGCGTGATCTCCGCGACGCGAGTAGAGAGAGATGCCGCGCGGATTCATAGCATGATCAACCGCCTTAATCATAATATGAACCAAATGCAAGAAACTGTACTTCAAATCGGCGATCATGTCGCGCGGCTTCACAGGGAGGATGAACCGAGCGATACCCATCCATAACGAGTGGCTCTAATACTTATAATAATATTTCTATTCGGTCCCTTGGACAATTGCTTGAAACTGACTTTATAATGTTCGATCCGCTATCCAGGCCGTGCGGCTTAAATATTTGAATTTACTTTTTTGCCTTCTTGCTGTGTTGATTGATGCCTGTGGGTTATAAACCGATCAACTTGTTTTCGTGATTCTTTAATTCGCTTGTTTGAATTATACAGTCTCCGTGGTTGACTTTTGTGATGATGTATCCGCACGGGTTGATCGGTCTAGCCATGATTTGACCTTTACTAAATGCAGATCAGCCGTTCTTATAAGTAGCGCCCTCCCGAAATTCCTTTTACCAAAATTTCAAGATGGGAGTAAAGCGCCAGCCGAAGCGACCTGCCAAGACTTCTGCTACCCGCTCCGAAGCCGCTGTGGCCTTTCATTCTGCAAACCTCGAGGAGTGTCGTTTGACAAAGGCCGAGCTGGACGAATTCGTCGAGAAGCACATGACTGACAGTCCACTGCTCGCGCGGCTTCTGCTCCGTGATGAGCGGATGAATTCGTCTGGCCCAAACCATATCGCGATCCCAATCGACCATTTCGATTGCGGATTTAAATTCCCGATTTCGATTGAGCTCGCCATGGTCTTTGACCATTATGGAGTTGTTCCCGACCAGATTTCTCCCAACTCGATGGCCGGGATATGTAGCTTCATCTCCTACCTGCGATCTGAGAGAGTCCGCTTCTCTATGGACCTTTTCAGGAAGATATTCTCGGTGCGGGCCATCCCAAACTCTGAATCGGATGTCTTCAAAGGCCACCTCTACTTTGGCTGCCGCGGGTTGAAGATGGTCAATCTGGTGAACAAAGTCACGGCCTGGTCGGAGAGGTACTTGATCTTTGAAGGCCGACTTGGCCTGTTGAACCCGAATCCGCAAGTGCGGCCTGAGGAGGCCTTTCAACCGGTCCCAATAAGCGAAGTGGAGAAGGGAATCTGCAAGCTCCTCAAGGATGAGCAGCTTAACATAAGCTACTACATCCCTTTACTTGTCGAGCTAGAGAACGTTCGGCTTGAAGATAGTAAGCTTCCCTTTGCTTCCGACTTCAATGTTGACCGCTCGATCTCTTGTGCTGACTCTTCTCCTTTTGTAGCCCAAGCCGTTGTTCCTGCCAACAAGCCGATAAGCCCGGCCGGTTTAGTCTTGACTCAGATGGAGAAGAGAAAGAGGCAAGCCAGGAACAAGTCGCTGTCGTCCGATGGGGAGGATTCGGGTTCCTCATGCGACTTCGCCGCCCTTCGCTCCTTCAGCAAGGTGAAGGATCTAAAAAGCCTCCCGGTCTTGACCTAGCATCCGGACAGTGATAGTGTCCAGGTCTCTACTGCGCTTCCCCACTGGGCGAACGAGAAGTCGGGTCGGCATGCTGAGGCCGCTAGCATCGCTATGTTCGGCCGACGGAACTTCAGGAGGTTGAGGAAAATTCCTGAGGAAGAGCTCGCCAGAGAGGCCGCGCGGGTTGGCGCCGAGAGCCTCATCACCAAAGCATTCATGGGAATGACCTTCAAGAGGTTGATTAAAGAAAACGCTCTCCAAGAGAAGGAAATTGCTGAATTGAAGAAAGAAAATGCGCGGCTAAAGGAAGCCGAGTCGGTAAGTCATCACCTGGCCAGCCTCAACACCAATGTTCTTAGACCGCACAGTCTTATCTTACTCTTTTCTTTTGCAGGCTAAGTATGATGAGACCGACCCGGTCTATCAGCAGGAACTCTTCCCTCATGTCGCCGAGGGAATTGATAATGCTTTTAACCGCTTGCGGGAGCTCAAAGGGTTCGCGCCTGGTTTCGAACATTACACCTTCTCGGACGCCTATCCGGTCTTGCAAAAGAAGTTAGAAAAGATCAGGCGGAAAGCCAAAGGAAAGAATAAAGCCGACGGATCCAGTTCGGAGGAGAACGATGATGGAGATGATGAGGCCGAAGAACCCGGAGCGGCTAAGAGTGGTGAGAGTGGCTCGGAGACCGAATCCAACGATTCTGAAGAAGATGCTGGTCGCAAATCGGGCGAATTGAGCAGCTTATTCTCGTCGGGTAGCGAGGGTTATTCTCCTGACGTTTCGATTGATGGCAGCGAACATTCAAGTGCTCCTGCGTCTAAGAAACTCAAGTCGCACAATCAGTAGCTGTATTTCGTTTTTTATTTTGAATAGCCGTCGGCTTGATGTTGTTTAGCCGGACAGCTTAAAATATAATGTAAATGTTTTGATAATGAAATGAAAAGTTTTTACCTGTCTATCCGTCTACCTTCTGCGACTTACATGTGATTGTTTGCGATTTCTTTGTGTTAAATTCGCATAGCTTGCTTCTTTTAATCCGAATTGAATTTGTCCGATTTATTCTGGGAAGGTGCTAACTTATTACGAACGCATTACGACATCCCGGAAACTGGACACAATTGAGCCGCGCGGTTACTACTAGACCCGGCATACTTGCTTTCCAGGATAAAGGGCAATTCATGAGAACAATTATCGGACCGATCGGTTAGTGTTTTAACTCAGGCGACTTGCAGCTAACATCGCTGTAAATCCCACCTCCGTGAATGCAATCAGATAACCAATCTGGAATTTGAAATAATCAAGCCGTGCGACCGTAAATAGAATATCCAGTCTCAAGAAGATCAGTTGATAGACCGTGCGATTAACATTTAATCCGAACAATCTACATGACAGCTATATATAGCATTGACTGACAAGCCGCACGAGCTGTATATAGAATTCATGCGATTAGCAGGTTTAATACTTGCAACGAGAATCATAACCGCCTGATTGAAAAGATCCTGTGATTATCCGATCGGATTGAATGGAAACCCATTAGGATGATAAATTCATAATCCGGATAATAAGGTCGGCCGGTCATGATTATACTTGCTTCCCTGATATTTACCTTGATACCTTAATGATACCCTGTTTATTTCGAACCGTCCGGTCTAAAAACCGAACCGCATGACATCTTTGGAACCTGCTGATTTTAGACCGCCTGGTTTAATAACCAGACCGCCAGGTTTAATAACTAGACCGCCTGAAAGCCCTGGTACCTGCTTATTTCAAACCGCCCGGTTTGAGTATTAAGTCGTCTGGTTTATGCTGTGCATAGAAATCCTGCTTTTTTTCTTCAAATGGTCTATAATGACCATATGGGATGAGATAATCCCTTGTAATGCAATAAAGATGATTACAGACTCAGATGACCAAGTGGGCAGGTGGGCCCAGGCGGCGAACATTGCTTTCCTCAAGTGGTCATAAGAGCTGTAGAAATAAAGAAAAACAAGTACAGACCCAGATGACCAAGTGGGCAGGTGGGCCTAGGCGGCGGACATTGCTTTCCTCAAGTGGTCATAAGGGCTGTAAGCGACTCGACTGCTCTCTTGCCTAGGGCTACAAGCCGGGTTTGATCAATTGGGCAGGTGTGGTTGTGCCGCGGGGGCTATACCGATATTGCTTTCCTCAGAGAGATCAACTCAGTTGTGGGTCCCGCTTAGGCATCGCTTGAGAGTACCTAGGAGTATTCGATGGTCACAGACTAAGATGATCAGTTGGGCAGGTGTGGTTGTGCCGCGGGGGCTATACCGACATTGCTTTCCTCAGAAAGATCATCAAAGCTGTAACTATATCCCTCTCGGGGCATGATAGAGCCAACATTCACCTAGACCTCCCTTGATGCAGGGGTGTGTCGGATATCAGCCGGGATCCAAGGTTCTGAAGACCGCCGCACGGGAATTGGCAAGCTACCACTACACGTGTGCGAAAACTCCCCGCTACACATGATCTTCATGGTTTTACGCTAATGACTACAATCCGAGGGGGTTCGAGCAGAACTTGGCGATGTCTCCGTGGTCCAGTGAGTTTGATATATGAGGAAATGCAAAAAGGAAACATCAGACATGGAGAAGTGTCAGTATGGGGCTTCTTAAAATATCTCAGAAACTGTAGGAAATTAAAGAAGACATTTTAAGGATAAAACCATTTGAGATTGTCACCGCTCCAGGTGCGCGAGATGTCTTCCCCTTCACTTGTTTGAAGACGGTAAGCCCCACTTTTTAGTACTTCTTTGATGATGAAGGGTCCGGCCCAATTAGGATCTAGTTTTCCGACGTTGCCAGACCTGGCCGCAGCATCCACCTTCTTTAGTACTAAATCCCCAACTGCAAATTGTTTCACTCTGACATTCTTGTCGAAATATTTTGCAATTCTCCTTTTAACTTCCTCCTGTCTGATTGTTGCCTCATCCTGAAGTTCTTCGATCAGATCTAGACTATACTTGATAGCCTCATCATTTTCATCTATCCATGATTCTCCTCCTTCTTTGGCGTAAACAACTCTTGGAGTGACCACCTCAAATTCTATAGGAACAACAGCTTCCGAGCCATGAGATAATTTGAATGGTGTCTCCCCGGTAGCTGAGGACGGGGTAGTACGAAGAGTCCAGAGGATGGAAGGAAGTTGGTCCGCCCAATTTCCTCTCTGATTCAAGACTCTTTTCATCAAAAGCTGCCGGATTTGCCTGTTTGCTGCCTCTACTTGACCATTGGTCCTTGGATGATGTACTAAAGCAAACCGGAGATCAATCCCGACCTGATCACAAAAGCTTATCATCTCCGGATTATTGAACTGTGGGCCATTATCAGTGACGATTGCTAGCGGAATTCCATGCCGGCAAATGATTTCTCCCCAGACGAAGTTTCTGACAACTTGGGTAGTAGTTCTTGCTAATGCTTTTGCTTCAATCCACTTACTGAAATAATCGATCATCACAATGATAAAACGACGCTGACCGCTTGCTATTGGGAAAGGCCCCATAAGATCCATTCCCCATACTGCAAAAGGCCACGGCGCGGTTATTGACCTGAGTGACTGAGCAGGCAAATGATGAAGAGGAGCGAACTTTTGGCACTGAACACATCGCTTGGCAAATGCTTCAGCATCCTTTCTCATGGTTGGCCAAAAGTATCCTTGTCTTAAGATTCTCATTTCTAGAGTCTTTGCTCCCGAATGACTACCGCACTCCCCGGAATGAACTTCTTGAAGTATGGTTGGGACTTCGTCCTCCGAAACACATCATGCTGAGGGAGAGATCAAAGTTTTTCTATAAAGAACTCCTGCTATCAGATAATAATATGCCGCTTTCCTTTTGAATCTTCTCCGGTCTTTGATGGAATGATGGAACTCCCCCTTTGATAGAAACAGCTCATAGGGGTCCTTCCATGAAGGATTATGATCAACTTGCATGAGTTCTGTCTCATCTATTGCCGGATGAAAAAGTTCAGAGTCACGCCCCAGATGGAAGACCGAACTTCGACAACTCATCTGCCTCCTCATTTTGTGTCCTTGGAATGTGCTCGATGATGAATGACTTGAATCTTCCAATTTCTCTTTTGGCTAACAGCAAAAATTTCCCCAGGATTGGCTCTCTTGTCTCATAATTTCCCAAGACCTGAGAGGCCATTACTAGTGAATCAGTTTTAACATGTACATGTTCTATGCCTAGCTCTTTCGCAAGCCTTAGCCCAGCCAAAAGTGCTTCATATTCTGCCTGATTATTTGTAACTGAAAAGAAGAATTTGATAGCTTGCTCCAGCCTGATGCCATTTGGACTGATCAGAACTACCCGGCTCCCACGGAGTTTCTGCCAGAAGCCCCATCCACGTAAATGATCCAAGCCAAAGGAGATTGTACTACCTGTTCGGAACCAAGCTCTGTTGTATCTACTAAGAAGTCTGCCAGGATTTGCGCCTTGATTGCTGTTCGAGGGATGTATGATATTTCAAATTCGCTTAGTTCAATAGCCCATTTTGCCAACCTCCTTGAATGCTCTGGCTTTTCAAGAATATTTTTCAAAGGATGATCTGTAATAACTTGGACGGAATGAGCCTGAAAATAAGGACGGAGTCTTCGCACAGACATAACCAAGGCCAAGGCCAGTTTTTCCAGGATCGAATATCTGGTTTCTGCATCTTTAAGGATGTGGCTGACATAGTATATTGGAAACTGTCTCTTCTTTTCTTCCCGAACGAGGACAGAACTTACCGCATCTGGCCCAACTCCCAGTATAAGAATAGCATTTCTCCCTCACGGGGGCTTTGGAGTAGTGGAGTCGAGGTTAACTGTTCCTTCAGCTGCTCGAATGCCTTGTTACACTCCTCACTCCATTCGAAATTTGATCCTCCTCGCAGTGTTTTAAAGAACGGGGCACTTTTATCTCCGGATTTGGAGATAAACCTGCTCAATCCTGCCAATCTCCCCCCGAGTTGCTGAACTTCTTTGGTATTTAGAGGAGGGCTCATATCAAGGATGGCCTTCACCTTATCTGGATTTGGTGCAAGGCCATCAGGAGTTAAGAGATGCCCCAGAAATTTCCCTTTGCTTGCCCCGAACACACATTTTAATGGGTTTAATTTTAACCTGAACCTCCGTAGAGTAGCGAAAGTCTCTACGAGGTCTTTCAAGTGTAACGAGAATGTTTTACTTTGTAGAAGAAGGTCAACAACGTAAACTTCGAGATTCCTGCCTTTTTGATGTTTAAAGACGGTATCCATCATTCTTTGGTATGTTGCGCCCGCGTTTTTATGACCGAAGGGCATTACGAGATAGCAATAACACTCATCGTTTGTGATAAACGAGGTATGCGGGATGTCGGGTTTGTGCATTTTAATTTGATGATATCCGGAGAAGGCATCGAGGAAACTCATAAAACCATACCCAACCGCGGAATCAACTAAGACATCTATCTGAGGCAAAGGGTAGCAATCTTTAGGGCACGCTTTATTAAGTTTGGTGAAGTCCACGCACATGCGCCACTTCCCACCAGATTTCTTAACCATTACAACATTCGACATCCACGTGGGATATTGAATCTCAGAAATGAAACCCGCTTTTAGGAGTTTGGAAACCTCCTCTCTGATGGGCAACGCCAGCTTGGTCGCCACTTCTCTCTTCTTTTGTTGGACGGGCTTGAATTCAGGAGACACATTTAGATGATGACAAGCCACGTCCGGATCCACTCCTGGCATATCCTCCGCTGACCAAGCGAAGATATCCAGGTTTTCCAACAGGCAGGAGATTAGCTCCATTTTCTCCTCCTCTGGCAACTCAGCGTTGATGACCAGCTTCTTTTCTACCCCTTTAGTAATAGGAACTTCTTGGGTCGCTTGGGCAGGTTCCAAGTGAGCCCCTTCTCGATCTTTTCCTTCCTTGGCGGCCTCTGGAGACTCATCAATCTCCAAAGCCTCAGGCATAGCTACGACCTCGGGAAGTGGAACGTCGGTGATCATGTTGACAGTTCGGACGTAGCACTCCCGAGCCACCTTTGGGTTGCTCCTGACCCGATACTGCATTCCTTCGACTGCGAACTTGAGGGCAAGGTGAAAGGTAGACACTACTGCCCTATATGCATTGAGAATCGGCCTCCCGAAGATAGCACAGTAGTTGCTCGGGGCATCTACTACCACAAAATTGGTTAACTTTATTACTCCTCCAAGAGAGACCAGGAGTTTTACTGAACCCTCTACTTCCTTCTTCTCCCCAGAAAAACCATAGAGGGGCCCGTCGGTGGAGAGCAAAGGCTTTCCGGTCTTCAGGGCCTCAAAAGTCGGGCGGAAAAGGAGATTGACGGAGCTGCCAGTATCAATCAGAATCTTGTGGACTGTATAGTTTTCGATGATGGCCTTGATGACTACCGCATCGTCAAAAGGATTGGCATTGGGGGGAAGGTCATCCGGACCAAAGGTGACAATAGTGCTTTCGGGAGGAGAACTTGAGGTGGCTGCTACTTCCTGCTTTAGAACTCTTGCGATGCTGGATTTGCGAGATGATTCCGCTCTGGTTCCTCCATGAATACAATAGATGTCCCCTAAGGGGCCCACATCATTGACTTCAACGCATTCGGTAGAAGGATGGATGTCACCATAGCAGCCGGCGTCTTTGACGTCGGCACACTCCCAGGTTACTTCTACTGTTTCCTTCTCTTTTTTCTTTTCGGCGGTTGGCTCAGCAATTGCATCTTTCCGAATCAATCCCTGGAGCTTTCCCTCTCCAAGGAGTCTCTCTATAAGCAAACGAAGAGCTCGACGGTCTTCAGTTAGATGTCCCCCTTCTTTATGATATTCACAATAAAGGTTCGGATTTCGACTGTGGATATCCGACTTCAGAGGAGCATTTTGAAACCTGGCCTCTTTTGTAGAATCTGGACCACTTCATCCATGGTGACATTTAGGGGAGTGAATGACTCTTGTGAGTCATTATATTGAGTCGATGGAATGACTGGAGGTGGCTGCGCGGCATACTGTTGTAAGTATACCGGCATGATTTGAGAAAGGGGAGCGGATGGAGCGGGAGCGACGGCCAACGGTGGTTTCTGATCTTGAAACCGCTGATGGCCCATGAATGGTTGCTTATTCTTGTTGTTTCTCCCCCTTTGGGAACGGGGTTCAAAGTGGGACTGATTTGATGGCGGATGATGGAAGGACGGATTTGACTGCTCCTTGTCGCTTATCAGCTTTGCGACGTAGTCTGGATTGCTCTTCTCTCCTCTGATAAACATATTTGCCAAACTTATCATTTCCTGATAAGTCCTGGGCTCCCTTATATTTGCTTCAAACTTTAGGGGACCCTCTCTTAAGCCATGGATGAGGGCAACCCTATACAGCTCTGGATCCACATTTTGAACCTCCATGATCTCTTTCTGGAAGCGATCTACAAAACGAGCCCACGTCTCGTCTTCCCGTTGTTTTATATCGAAAAGGGCCGCTGGGCCACTTTTTCTCTTTCTCGAGGTAGAGAATCTCAATAGGAATTCCCTTCGCAGCTCAGCGAAACAACGGATTGACCTGGGGTGCAAACCGTAAAACCATTCCCTTGCTTGTCCTTCAAAGGAAGTTACAAGAAGTTTGCACTTAGTTGCATCAGTTATGGTTCTAAGAGCGATGGCTGACTCGAAGGCTTGTAAATGAACCGTAGGATCTGTCTCCCCATTGAAAGCTGGCAGGCGAGGCTCCCTGAAATTATTAGGGGCAGGCTCCCCTCTGACTTCGTCCACAAAGGGAGAAGTTTCTTCCATATCTTCATATAAAGGAGCAGGGTAATAAGCCGCCAGAGCTGCGGCTATTCGCGGACAAGCCGCCTGATAAGAAGACCGTGCAACAGCTTCTGGCAGGTAGGAGTGATGAATAGGAACTTCAGTCGGGTAGGAGAGATGGGCCGCGCCCTCCTGCGGGTAAGAAAGGCGGGCAGCATGAGAAGCCGCCCCCTGGAAATCAAGGGCCCGAGCCGGCATGTTGTGCGCGGCTTCCTGATAGAAGCTTTGCCTAGCCGCAAAGCCTTCTTGCTGGGGCTGGAAGTTAGCGGCTTGTGGTAGCGGGTAAGGAGGAGGTGGAGGAGGGACCAGGGTCACCGCCTGATTAGCCGCGGCTTGTTGTGGAACTAGCCGCTCGGTTAGCATCGCTAAAGTCTGACTGATCGCTTCAAGTCGCTGATCAGTGGCCCTCTGAGCCCGCTCGGCTTCTCTCCTGGATTGCTCCAAGGCTTCCCACAAAGAGTCCTCGCTGTGATCGGAGCGGTCTCCAGGGGGGAACTGACGGTCTGACATTATGGCGAAAAGGATTTCACCGACAATCCGCGATCTGAAGGTCGCGTGTTTCTGTTGAGTCCGAAATCGCACCTCCGAAGGAAACTGGAGGTTGCGGGTTGCCGGTTACTTTTTGGGTGGAAGGATGAGACCGCTAGCAGCGGTCAAGGCCAGACTTCGCCCGCCGTGGCAAATGCCACTCCTGCGACGGGCTTTCCTTTGATTAAAAAGAAGTGATTACAGCGGGTTACAAGTGTAAGGAAAGAGAAGCCGGCCGGTCAGACAGTCCGCAAGACAAGAAACTCGAGTCCGCAGCTCAAACAACCGAGCTCCTAGATTCGAGTGTGCGTGCGTTGGGAACAGTGCCGCCCCCTATTTATAGGCTTGGGGGCCTGCCCGAATGGGCAGGGATAAAATAACCGCCTGCCCTGGTATAGGAGAAACGGGCAGCCGGTGACGGGATACACAAAGAAGGAAGGAAAGAAGCCGTGCGGCTTGGCGGCTTGCCCTTCCGGCCTGTCTGACCAGGAGCTGAAGGTGATGCGACCAAGGCGACGATGCTATCCGAGCGGTCTCTGTCTTGAGACCGCGGCTTGTTCTTTGACCTCGAACCTTGGCCTGTCTCCATGGCACAAACCGCGCGATCTCCGACTTGAGACCGCGACTTGCCCTGTTGGACTTGGGCTTGGATTATCTTTAATACTTGGAGGCGGTCTGAATTATGTCAGACCGCCCGGCCTGTGCTAGCTGGTACTGATGAATCTCGTTTAACCTGAGCCGGGCGACTTGGATCCGCAAACCGCTCGGTCTGCGAGTAATCCTCTTGAAAGCGGTTTCCCGGGTAAACACAACTGCTCTCTTGCCTAGGGCTACAAGCCGAGTTGATCAATTGGGCGGGTGGGCCTAGGCGGCGAACATTGCTTTCCTCAGAGAGATCAACTCAGTTGTGGGTCCCGCTTAGGCATCGCTTGAGAGTACCTAGGAGTATTCGATGGTCACAGACTAAGATGATCAGTTTGGCAGGTGTGGTTATGCCGCAGGGGCTATACCGACATTGCTTTCCTCAGAAAGATCATCAAAGCTGTAACTATATCCCTCTCGGGGCATGATAGAGCCAACATTCACCTAGACCTCCCTTGATGCAGGGGTGTGTCGGATATCATCCGGGATCCAAGGTTTCGAAGACCACCGCACGGGAATTGGCAAGCTACCACTACACGTGTGCGAAAACTCCCCGCTACACATGATCTTCATGGTTTTACGCTAATGACTACAATCCGAGGGGGTTCGAGCAGAACTTGGCGATGTCTCCGTGGTTCAGTGAGTTTGATAATAAGTAAAAAGGAATAGACAAGACACAAGGAAAGGTGTCAGTATTGTGTCCACTTCATTCGATATCAAAATGTAAACAAATGAGAGCATTATCATTAAGGACAGAACCGTTTTGAGATCGTCGCCGCTCGTAGATGTCTTCACCATCACTTGACTACACTTGTCTAGAGATGATAAGTTCCATTTCTTAACTCCTTGATGATAAATGGGCCTGCCCAGTTAGGACTTAATTTCCCAATGGGACCTGATATGGCTAGACAAGGTTCGACTTGGAGCCACCTCCCAACAAATTTTGTTTGATAATGGGAAGAGTCTTGCTATTATCCTGCAAGAAAATGTAGCCCATCAACTTGATATGGAGAATTATTCATACTCACCTTATAGAACTCATGGCGAGGAATAGAGAATTCTTCTACTTCAAGCCGAGTTAGTAGCTGACGTAGTATTATGTTGAGAATTCACTTGTCCTTTGAGTTGAATGTTCTCTGCTAATAGGAGAGGGACGTCATTGTTTTGCGCACGCTTTTCTGGATGATCGGGGGGATGCTCGGGGCCCTTGGACGGATGATCCATGAAAACAAAAATTTCCGAAAGAGAAAAACTGAAATAACTTTCAAACGGAGCCGAATTTTTGAAATCTGAGGGCTGAAATGTGCCTGAACGGGGAACCAAAATGGCACCTCCACGATCTACTCGAGGAAATAGGGAGAAAAGGAGGCCGCAAGTAGCTGGTTACTTGAGTCGTGAGTGAAGAGGGGAGAAGAAGAGAGGGCCGCTAGCTTGCGGCGAGGCCAGACTTCGCCCGCCGCGGCAAATGCCACTCCTGCGACGGGCTTTCCCTTTATTTAATAATCTGTATTACAGCTCATGATGTTTAGTACATGGAAATAGAATGAGTACAAGAGAGTTGCGGGTAAGAAAAGAGTAAGCCGCGCGGGCTGTTTGCCGAGGTCGCTCAGCCAGGTCGCAGAGGTCGCTCGGCCTGTTCGCCGAGGCCGCCCGGACAGGTCGCCCGGACAGGTCGCTCGGACAGGTCGCCCGAACTGGTCGCCCGAACTGGTCGCCCGGACTGGTCGCCCGGACTGGTCGCCCGGACAGGTCGCCCGGACAGGTCGCAACTTGGTGCGGGTTGACTGTTTCTAGCCGCCGGTTTTGTCCCACCACCTGCCTGTCCTCTCTTCATGGTCGAGGGTCCTATTTATAGGCTCTGGGTCGATGTCGTCACCTCCGGTGAGCCGGTGACTGGAGTTCTACCCGCGCTGTCTGAACATGGAGGTCGCCTACTCGCGCGGTCTGAAGGAGGAGGCCGCCTACCCGCGCGGTCTGAAGGAGAGGTCGCCTATCCGCGCGGTCTGAAGGAGGAGGCCGCTTACCTGCACGGTGTGAAGGAGGAGGCCGCCAACCCGCGTGGTCTGAAGGAGGAGGCCGCCTACCCGTGCGGTCCGGAGGAGGAGGCCGCCTACCCGCGCGGTCTAAAGGGGGAGGCCGCCTACCCGCGTGGTCTGAAGGAGGAGGCCGCCTACCCGCGCGGTCTGAAGGAGGAGGTCGCCTACCTGCACGGTCTGAAGGAGGAGGCCGCCTACCCGCATGGTCTGAAGGAGGAGGTCGCCTACCTGCACGGTCTGAAGGAGGAGGCCGCCTACCCGTGCGGTCTGAAGGAGGAGGTCGCCTACCCGCGCGGTCTGAAGGAGGAGGCCCCCTACCCGCGCGGTCTGGAGGAGGAGGCCGCCTACCCGCGCTGTCTGAAGGAGGAGGCCGCCTACCCGCGCGGTTTGAAGGAGGAGATCGCCTACCCGCACGGTTTGAAAGGAGAAGCCGCCCCACCTAGGCGACTTGAAAGGAGAAGGCTGCCCCTTCTTACCATTTTGGGTGTAAAAGAGCCTTTGTGTGAGGTCTATTCCTTCCCGGGCGCGTAATCTGCAATAATGTAGCAAAAGAGGCCTCCCAGGGGAGGATCGCCGATTTCTGGGTCAACATGTTGAGAGGCACTTCCGAGTTGAACCGAGGCTACCAGTCTATTCTGGGATAAGTGATCTAGTTTTTCATCTACAAGCATTTGAGGCGGCTACTTCACTAAGAACTTCAGTTCAAGATGAAGCTACTGTCAGACTAGTGATGGTGAAGACATCTCTCATACTTGGAGCAGCGACGATCTCAAAACGGTTCTGTCCTTAATGATAATGCTCTCATTTGTTTGCATTTTGATATCGAATGAAGTGGATACAATACTGACACCCTTCCTTGTGACTTGTCTATTCCTTTTTAATTATTATCAAATTCACTGAACCACGGAGACATCGCCAAGTTATGCTCGAACCCCCTCGGATTGTAGTCATTAGCGTAAAACTATGAAGATCATGTGTAGCGGGGAGTTTTCGCACACGTGTAGTGGTAGCTTGCCAATTCCCGTGCGGTGGTCTTCAGAATCTTGGATCCCGGCTGATATCTGACACACCTCTGCATCAAGGGAGGTCCAGGTGAATGTTAGCTCTATCATGCCCCGAGAGGGATATAGTTACAGCTTTGATGATCTTTCTGAGGAAAGCAATGTCGGTATAGCCCTCGCGGCATAACCACACCTGCCCAACTGATCATCTTAGTCCGTGACCATCGAATACTCCTAGGTACTCTCAAGCGATGCCTAAGTGGGACCCACAACTGGGTTGATCCCTCTGAGGAAAGCAATGTCGGTATAGCCCCCGCGGCATAACCACACCTGCCCAATTGATCAACTCGGCTTGTAGCCCTAGGCAAGAGAGTAGTTGAGTCGTTTACAGCCCTTATGACCACTTGAGGAAAGCAATGTTAGCCGCCTAGGCCCACCTGCCCACTTGGTCATCTTGATCTGTACTTACTTTTTCTTTATTTCTACAGCTCTTATGACCACTTGAGGAAAGCAATGTTCGCCGCCTTGGCCCACCTGCCCACTTGGTCATCTGAGTCTGTAGCCATTCCTTTTTCTTTACAGGAAAAATTATCTCTCTTATGATCCTCGATCATTTGGCGAAAGTAGTATCTAACAAGTACAAATATTGGCTCACTTGGTCATTTAAAAGTTGAAAAACTTTTAGACCAGGCGGTTTTATCTATCAAGCCGGTCGGTTTGAAAGAGTACTACAGGTTATGAAAATTGGCTGCATAATATACTAGCCAAGTGGGTAATATGTATCTGGCTTTAAAGATGGAAAGCAGGCCATTACAGGAAGCCACAAGGCAATATTTCCGACTCGAGATAATCGAGTCAAGGCTTTCACTCTAATTGTCGGGAAATGGAGTTATTAATCCTCTGGATTGCATTCTAACTACATGACTCATTGCTTACAATCAGAGCTTATGAAGATATAATCTCTGGCAGTTTCAACCCGCAATTCATATTCACTGAGCCAATCAGGATCTACCTTAGAACTAAAATAATAAACCGTCAGGGCAACATTTCATGATAACTGGACAATTATTCTTTTGGAGATATCTTTTCCCTGGAGGTTTTTCAGAAAGGATTTGAAGTTTTATAAGGAATAACGCTAAAAACAGAAGATCGCATATGAATATCAACAAGTAAGTAAAATAGCAAAGACTAACAGTTATGAATTCATTTATACCTGCTTTATGTTCTGTTTTTGCAGAGATTAGCAGGTATTCGCGAGTTCTCTTCAGGTACTCACGTTATAGATTGTTTTATACCTACTTTAAGTTCTATTTTTGTAGAGGTTAGCAGGTGTTCGCGAGTTCTCTTCAGGTACTCGCGTTATATTTTATACCTGCTTTGAGTTCTCTTTTGCAGAGATTAACAGGTGTTCGCGAGGTCTCTTCAGGTACTCGCGTTATGTTTTACACCTGCTTTGAGTTCTCTTTTACAGAAATTAGCAGGTGTTCGCGAGGTCTCTTCAGGTACTCGCGTTATGTTTTACACCTGCTTTGAGTTCTCATTTACAGAGGTTAGCAGGTGTTCGCGAGTTCTCTTCGGGTACTCGCAGTATGTTTTATACCTGCTTTGAGTTCTCTTTTGCAGAGATTAGCAGGTGTTCGCGAGTTCTCTTCAGGTACTCGCGTTATGTTTTATACCTGCTTTGAGTTCTCTTTTGCAGAGATTAGCAGGTGTTCGCGAGTTCTCTTCAGGTACTCGCGTTATGTTTTATACCTGCTTTGAGTTCTCCTTTGCAGAGATTAGCAGGTGATCGCGAGTTCTCTTCAGGTACTCGCGTTATAGATTCTTTTGCCTGCTTTGAATTCTCTTTTGCAGAGATTAGCAGGTGTTCGCGAGGTCTCTTAAGGTACTCGCGTTATATTGTATTTTATACCTGCTTTATGTTCTGTTTTTGCAGAGATTAGCAGGTATTCGCGAGTTCTCTTCAGGTACTCGCGTATTAGATTGTTTTATACCTGCTTTAAGTTCTATTTTTGCAGATATTAGCAGGTATTCACGAGTTCTCTTCAGGTACTCGCGTTATAGATTGTTTTATACCTGCTTTATGTTCTGTTTTTGCAGAGATTAGTAGGTATTCGCGTATTAGATTGTTTTATACCTGCTTTGAGTTCTCTTTTGCAGAGATTAGCAGGTGCCCGCGAGGTCTCTTCAGGCACTCGCGTTATAGATTGTTTTATACCTGCTTTATGTTCTGTTTTTGCAGAGATTAGCAGGTATTCGCAAGTTCTCTTCAGGTACTCGCGTATTAGATTGTTTTTTACCTGCTTTGAGTTCTCCTTTGCAGAGATTAGCAGGTGATCGTGAGTTCTCTTCAGGTACTCGCGTTATAGATTCTTTTTGCCTGCTTTAAGTTCTCTTTTGCAGAGATTTGTAGGTGTTCGCGAGTTCTCTTCAGGTACTCGTGTTATGTTTTTTACCTGCTTCGAGTTCTCTTTTGCAGAGATTAGCAGGTGCTCGCGAGGTCTCTTCAGGTACTCGCGTTATGTTTTATACCTGCTTTAAGTTCTCCTTTGCAGAGATTAGCAGGTGATCGCGAGTTCTCTTCAGGTACTCACGTTATAGATACTTTTGCCTGCTTTGAATTCCCTTTTGCAGAGATTAGCAGGTGTTCGCGAGGTCTCTTCAGGTACTCGCGTAATATTGTATTTTATACCTGCTTTATGTTCTGTTTTTGCAGAGATTAGCAGGTATTCGCGAGCTCTCTTCAGGTACTTGCTTATTAGATTGTTTTATACCTGCTTTAAGTTCTGTTTTTGCAGAGATTAGCAGGTATTCGCGAGTTCTCATCAGGTACTCGCGTTATAGATTATTTTATACCTGCTTTATGTTCTGTTTTTGCAAAGATTAGCAGGTATTCGCGAGTTCTCTTCAGGTACTCGCGTATTAGATTGTTTTATACCTGCTTTAAGTTCTGTTTTTGCAGAGATTAGCAGGTATTCGCGAGGTCTCTTCAGGCACTCGCGTTATAGATTGTTTTATACCTGCTTTATGTTCTGTTTTTGCAGAGATTAGCAGGTATTCACGAGTTCTCTTCAGGTACTCGCGTATTAGATTGTTTTATACCTGCTTTGAGTTCTTTTTTGCAGAGATTAGCAGGTGCTCGCGAGGTCTCTTCAGGCACTCGCGTTATAGATTGTTTTATACCTGCTTTACATTCTGTTTTTGCATAGTTTAGCAGGTATTCGCGAGTTCTCTTAAGGTACTCGCGTATAAGATTGTTTTATACCTGCTTTAAGTTCTGTTTTTTCAGAGATTAGCAGGTATTCGCGAGTTCTCTTCAGGTACTCGCGTTATGTTTAATACCTGCTTTGAGTTCTCCTTTGCAGAGATTAGTAGGTGATCGCGAGTTCTCTTCAGGTACTCGCGTTATAGATTCTTTTGCCTGCTTTGAATTCTCTTTTGCAGAGATTAGCAGGTGTTCGCGAGGTCTCTTCAGGTACTCGCATTATATTGTATTTTATACCTGCTTTATGTTCTGTTTTTGAAGAGATTAGCAGGTATTCGCGAGTTTTCTTCAGGTACTCGCTTATTAGATTGATTTATACATGCTTTGAGTTCTCCTTTGCAGAGATTAGCAGGTGATCGCGAGTTCTCTTCAGGTACTCGCGTTATAGATTCTTTTTGCCTGCTTTAAGTTCTCTTTTGCAGAGATTTGCAGGTGTTCGCGAGTTCTCTTCAGGTACTCGCGTTATGTTTTTTACCTGCTTTGAGTTCTCTTTTGCAGAGATTAGCAGGTGCTCGCGAGGTCGCTTCAGGTACTCGCGTTATGTATTATACCTGCTTTGAGTTCTCCTTTGCAGAGATTAGCAGGTGATCGCGAGTTCTCTTCAGGTACTCGCGTTATAGATTCTTTTGGCTGCTTTGAACTCTCTTTTGCAGAGATTAGCTGGTGTTCGCTAGGTCTCTTCAAGTACTCGCGTTATATTGTATTGTATACCCGCTTTAGATTCTGTTTTTGCAGAGATTAGCAGGTATTCGCGAGTTCTCTTCAGGTACTCGCGTATTAGATTATTTTATACCTGCTTTATGTTCTGTTTTTGCAGAGATTAGCAGGTATTCGCGAGTTCTCTTTAGGTACTCGCGTTATAGATTGTTTTATACCGGCTTTATGTTCTGTTTTTGCAGATATTTGCAGGTATTCGCGAGTTCTCTTCAGGTACTCGCGTTATAGATTGTTTTATACCTGCTTTATGTTCTGTTTTTGCAGAGATTAGCAGGTATTCGTGTATTAGATTGTTTTATACCTGCTTTGAGTTCTCTTTTGCAGAGATTAGCAGGTGCCCGTGAGGTCTCTTCAGGCACTCGCGTTATAGATCGTTTTATACCTGCTTTATGTTCTGTTTTTGTAGATATTAGCAGGTATTCGCGAGTTCTCTTCAGGTACTCGCGTATTAGATTGTTTTATACCTGCTTTAAGTTCTGTTTTTGCAGAGATTAGCAGGTATTCACGAGTTCACTTCAGGTACTCGCGTTATAGATTGTTTTATACCTGCTTTATGTTCTGTTTTTGCAGAGATTAGTAGGTATTCGCGAGTTCTCTCCAGGTACTCGCGTATTAGATTGTTTTATACCTGCTTTAAGTTCTGTTTTGGCGGAGATTAGCAGGTATTCGCGAGTTCTCTTCAGGTACTCGCGTTATAGATTGTTTTATACCTGCTTTATTTTCTGTTTTTGCAGGGATTAGCAGGTATTTGCGAGTTCTCTTCAGGTACTCGCGTATTAGATTTTTTTATACCTGCTTTGAGATCTACTTTGCAGAGATTAGCAGGTAATCGCGAGTTCTCTTCAGGTACTCGCGTTATAGATTCTTTTTGCCTGCTTTAAGTTCTCTTTTGCAGCGATTTGCAGGTGTTCGCGAGTTCTCTTCAGGTACTCGCGCTATGTTTTTTACCTGCTTTGAGTTCTTTTTTGCAGAGATTAGCAGGTGCTCGCGAGGTCTCTTCAGGTTCTCGCGTTATGTTTTATACCTGCTTTCAGTTCTCCTTTGCAGAGATTAGAAGGTGATCGCGAGTTCTCCTTTGCAGAGATTAGCAGGTGTTCGCGAGGTCTCTTCAGGTACTCGCGTAATATTGTATTTTATACCTGCTTTATGTTCTGTTTTTGCAGAGATTAGCAGGTATTCGCGATTTCTCTTCAGGTACTTGCGTATTAGATTGTTTTATACCTGCTTTAAGTTCTGTTTTTTGCAGAGATTAGCAGGTATTCGCGAGTTCTCTTCAGGTACTCGCGTTATAGATTGTTTTATACCTGCTTTATGTTCTGTTTTTGCAGAGATTAGCAGGTATTCGCGAGTTCTATTCAGGTACTCGCATATTAGATTGTTTTATACCTGCTTTAAGTTCTGTTTTTGCAGAGATTAGCGGGTATTCGCGAGGTCTCTTCAGGCACTCGCGTTATAGATTGTTGTTTTATACCTTCTTTATGTTCTGTTTTTGCAGAGATTAGCAGGTATTCGCGAGTTCTTTTCAGGTACTCGCGTATTAGATTGTTTCATACTTGCTTTAAGTTCTGTTTTTGAAGAGATTAGCAGGTATTCGCTAGTTCTCTTCAGGTACTCGCGTTATAGATTGTTTTATACCTGCTTTATGTTCTGTTTTTGCAGAGATTAGCAGGTATTCGCGAGTTCTCTTCAGGTACTCGCGTATTAGATTGATTTATCCATGCTTTGAGTTCTCCTTTGCAGAGATTAGCAGGTGATCGCGAGTTCTCTTCAGGTACTCGCCTTATAGATTCTTTTTGTCTGCTTTATGTTCTCTTTTGCAGAGATTTGCAGGTGTTCGCGAGTTCTCTTCAGGTACTCGCGTTATATTTTTTACCTGCATTGAGTTCTCTTTTGCAGAGATTAGCAGGTGCTCGCGAGGTCGCTTCAGGTACTCGCGTTATGTATTATACCTGCTTTGAGTTCTCCTTTGCAGAGATTAGCAGGTGATCGCGAGTTCTCTTCAGGTACTCGCGTTATAGATTCTTTTGCCTGCTTTGAACTCTCTTTTGCAGAGATTAGCAGGTGTTCGCTAGGTCTCTTCAAGTACTCGCGTTATATTGTATTGTATACCCGCTTTATGTTCTATTTTTGCAGAGATTAGCAGGTATTCGCGAGTTCTCTTCAGGTACTCGCGTATTAGATTTTTTTATACCTGCTTTAAGTTCTGTTTTTGCAGAGATTAGCAGGTATTCGCGAGTTCTCTTCAGGTACTCGCGTTATAGATTATTTTATACCTGCTTTATGTTCTGTTTTTGCAGAGATTAGCAGGTATTCGCGAGTTCTCTTCAGGTACTCGTGTATTAGATTGTTTTATACCTGCTTTAAGTTCTGTTTTTGCAGAGATTAGCAGGTATTCGCGAGGTCTCTTCAGGCACTCGCGTTATAGATTGTTTTATAGCTGCTTTAGGTTCTGTTTTTGCAGAGATTAGCAGGTATTCACGAGTTCTCTTCAGGTACTCGCGTATTAGATTGTTTTATACCTACTTTGAGTTCTCTTTTGCAGAGATTAGCAGGTGCTCGCGAGGTCTCTTCAGGCACTCGCGTTATAGATTGTTTTATACCTGTTTTATGTTCTGTTTTTGCAGAGATTAGCAGGTATTCGCGAGTTCTCTTCAGGTACTCGCATATTAGATTGTTTTATACCTGCTTTAAGTTCCGTTTTTGCAGAGATTAGCAGGTATTCGCGAGTTCTCTTCAGGTACTCGCGTTATAGATTGTTTTATACCTGCTTTATGTTCTGTTTTTGCAGAGATTAGCAGGTATTCGCGAGTTTCTCTCAAGGTACTCGCGTATTAGATTGTTTTATACCTGCTTTAAGTTCTGTTTTGGCGGAGATTAGCAGGTATTCGCGAGTTCTCTTCAGGTACTCGCGTTATAGATTGTTTTATACCTGCTTTATGTTCTGTTTTTGCAGTGATTAGCAGGTATTTGCGAGTTCTCTTCAGGTACTCGCGTTATAGATTGTTTTATACCTGCTTTATGTTCTATTTTTGCAGAGATTAGCAGGTATTCGCGAGTTTCTCTCAAGGTACTCGCGTATTAGATTGTTTTATACCTGCTTTAAGTTCTGTTTTGGCGGAGATTAGCAGGTATTCGCGAGTTCTCTTCAGGTACTCACGTTATAGATTGTTTTATACCTGCTTTATGTTCTGTTTTTGCAGTGATTAGCAGGTATTTGCGAGTTCTCTTCAGGTACTCGCGTATTAGATTTTTTTATACCTGCTTTGAGTTCTACTTTGCAGAGATTAGCAGGTGATCGCGAGTTCTCTTCAGGTACTCGCGTTATAGATTCTTTTTGCCTGCATTAAGTTCTCTTTTGCAGCGATTTGCAGGTGTTCGCGAGTTCTCTTCAGGTACTCGCGTTATGTTTTTTACCTGCTTTGAGTTCTCTTTTGCAGAGATTAGCAGGTGCTCGCGAGGTCTCTTCAGGTACTCGCGTTATGTTTTATACCTGCTTTGAGTTCTCCTTTGCAGAGATTAGCAGGTGATCGCGAGTTCTCTTCAGGTACTCGCTTTATAGATTCTTTTGCCTGCTTTGTATTCTCTTTTGCAGAGTTAGCAGGTGTTCGCGAGGTCTCTTCTGGTACTCGCGTAATATTGTATTTTCCACCTGCTTTATGATCTGTTTTTGCAGAGATTAGCAGGAATTCGCGAGTTCTCTTCAGGTACTTGCGTATTAGATTGTTTTATACCTGCTTTAAGTTCTGTTTTTGCAGAGATTAGCAGGTATTCGCGAGTTCTCTTCAGGTACTCGCGTTATAAATTGTTTTATACCTGCTTTATGTTTTTTTTTGCAGAGATTAGCAGGTATTCGCGAGTTCTCTTCAGGTACTCGCATATTAGATTGTTTTATACCTGCTTTAAGTTCTGTTTTTGCAGAGATTAGCGGGTATTCGCGAGGTCTCTTCAGGTACTCGTGTTATAGATTGTTTTATACCTGATTTATGTTCTGTTTTTGCAGAGATTAGCAGGTATTCGCGAGTTCTCTTCAGGTACTCGCGTATTAGATTGTTTTATACCGGCTTTAAGTTCTGTTTTTGCAGAGATTAGCAGGTATTCGCGAGGTCTCTTCATGCACTCGCGTTATAGATTGTTTTATAACTGCTTTATGTTCTGTTTTTTCAGAGATTAGCATGTATTCACGAGTTCTCTTCAGGTACTCGCGTATTAGATTGTTTTATACCTGCTTTGAGTTCTCTTTTGCAGAGATTAGCAGGTGCTCGCGAGGTCTCTTCAGGCACTCGCGTTATAGATTGTTTTATACAAGCTTTATGTTCTGTTTTTGCATAGATTAGCAGGTATTCGCGAGTTCTCTTCAGGTACTCGCGTATTAGATTGTTTTATACCTGCTTTAAGTTCTGTTTTTTCAGAGATTAGCAAGTATTCGCGAGTTCTCTTCAGGTACTCGCGTTATAGATTGTTTTATACCTGCTTTATGTTCTGTTTTTGCAAAGATTAGCAGGTATTCGCGAGTTCTCTCCAGGTACTCGCGTATTAGATTGTTTTATACCTGCTTTAAGTTCTGTTTTGGCAGAGAATAGCAGGTATTCGCGAGTTCTCTTCAGGTACTCGCGTTATAGATTGTTTTATACCTGCTTTATGTTCTGTTTTTGCAGGGATTAGCAGGTATTCACGAGTTCTCTTCAGGTACTCGCGTATTAGATTGTTTTATACCTGCTTTGAGTTTTACTTTGTAGAGATTAGCAGGTGATCGCGAGTTCTCTTCAGGTACTCGCGTTATAGATTCTCTTTGTCTGCTTTAAGTTCTCTTTTGCAGCGATTTGCAGGTGTTCGCGAGTTCTCTTCAGGTACTCGCGTTATGTTTTTTACCTGCTTTGAGTTCTCTTTTGCAGAGATTAGCAGGTGCTCGCGAGGTCTCTTTAGGTACTCGCGTTATGATTTATACCTGCTTTGAGTTCTCCTTTGCAGAGATTAGCAGGTGATCGCGAGTTCTCTTCAGGTACTCGCGTTATAGATTCTTTTGCCTGCTTTGAATTCCCTTTTGCAGAGATTAGCAGGTGTTCGCTAGGTCTCTTCAGGTACTCGCGTAATAGTGTATTTTACACCTGCTTTATGTTCTGTTTTTGCAGAGATTAGCAGGTATTCGCGAGTTCTCTTCAGGTACTTGCTTATTAGATTGTTTTATACCTGCTTTAAGTTCTGTTTTTGCAGAGATTAGCAGGTATTCGCGAGTTCTCTTCAGGTACTCGCGTTATAGATTGTTTTATACCTGCTTTATGTTCTGTTTTTGCAGAGATTAACAGGTATTCGCGAGTTCTCTTCAGGTACTCGCGTATTAGATTGTTTTATACCTGCTTTAAGTTCTGTTTTTGCAGAGATTAGCAGATATTCGCGAGGTCTCTTCAAGCACTCGCGTTATAGATTGTTTTATACCTGCTTTATGTTCTGTTTTTGCAGAGATTAGCAGGTATTCATGAGTTCTCTTCAGGTACTCGCGTATTAGATTGTTTTATACCTGCTTTAAGTTCTGTTTTGGCAGAGATTAGCAGGTATTCGCGAGGTCTCTTCAGGTACTCGCGTTATGTTTAATACCTGAGTTAAGTTCTCCTTTGCAGAGATTAGTAGGTGATCGCGAGTTCTCTTCAGGTACTCGCGTTATAGATTCTTTTGCCTGCTTTGAATTCTCTTTTGCAGAGATTAGCAGGTGTTCGCGAGGTCTCTTCAGGTACTCGCGTTATATTGTATTTTATACCTGCTTTATGTTCTGTTTTTGCAGAGATTAGCAGGTATTCGTGAGTTCTCTTCAGGTACTCGCGTATTAGATTGTATTATACCTGCTTTGAGTTCTCCTTTGTAGAGATTAGCAGGTGATCGCGAGTTCTCTTCAGGTACTCGCGTTATGTTTTTTACCTGCTTTGAGTTCTCTTTTGCAGAGATTAGCAGGTGCTCGCGAGGTCTCTTCAGGTACTCGCGTTATGTTATATGCCTGCTTTGAGTTCTCCTTTGCAGAGATTAGCAGGTGATCGCGAGTTCTCTTCAGGTACACGCGTTATAGATTCTTTTGCCAGCTTTGAACTCTCTTTTGCAGAGATTATCAGGTGTTCGCTAGGTCTCTTCAAGTACTCGCGTTATATTGTATTGTATACCCGCTTTATGTTCTGTTTTTGCAGAGATTAGCAGGTATTCGCGAGTTCTCTTCAGGTACTCGCGTATTAGATTGTTTTATACCTGCTTTAAGTTCTGTTTTTGCAGAGATTAGCAGGTATTCGCGAGTTCTCTTCAGGTACTCGCGTTATAGATTGTTTTATACCTGCTTTATGTTCTGTTTTTGCAGAGATTAGCAGGTATTCGCGAGTTCTCTTCAGGGACTCGCGTATTAGATTGTTTTATACCTGCTTTAAGTTCTGTTTTTGCAGAGATTAGCAGGTATTCGCGAGGTCTCTTCAGGCACTCGCGTTATAGATTGTTTTATACCTGCTTTATGTTCTGTTTTTGCAGAGATTAGCAAGTATTCACGAGTTCTCTTCAGGTACTCGCGTATTAGATTGTTTTATACCTGCTTTGAGTTCTCTTTTGCAGAGATTAGCAGGTGCTCGCGAGGTCTCTGCAGGCACTCACGTTATAGATTGTTTTATACCTACTTTATGTTCTGTTTTTGCAGAGATTAGCAGGTATTCGCGAGTTCTCTTCAGGTACTCGCCTATTAGATTGTTTTATACCTGCTTTAAGTTCTGTTTTTGCAGAGATTAGCAGGTATTCGCGAGTTCTCTTCAGGTACTCGCGTTATAAATTGTTTTATACCTGCTTTATGTTCTGTTTTTGCAGAGATTAGCAGGTATTCGCGAGTTCTCTCCAGGTACTCGCGTATTAGATTGTTTTATACCTGCTTTAAGTTCTGTTTTGGGAGAGAATAGCAGATATTCACGAGTTCTCTTCAGATACTCGCGTTATAGATTGCTTTATACCTGCTTTATGTTCTATTTTTGCAGAGATTAGCAGGTATTCGCGAGTTCTCTTCAGGTACTCGCGTATTAGATTGTTTTATAAGTGCTTTAAGTTCTGTTTTTGCAGAGATTAGCAGGTATTCGCGAGTTCTCTTCAGGTACTCGCGTTATAGATTGTTTTATACCTGCTTTATGTTCTGTTTTTGCAGAGATTAGCAGGTATTCGCGAGTTCTCTCCAGGTACCCGCGTATTAGATTGTTTTATACCTGCTTTAAGTTCTGTTTTGGGAGAGAATAGCAGATATTCACGAGTTCTCTTCAGGTACTCGCATTATAGATTGTTTTATGCCTGCTTTAAGTTCTGTTTTTGCAGAGATTAACAGGTATTCGCGAGTTCTCTTCAGGTACTCGCGTTATAGATTGTTTTATACCTGCTTTATATTCTGTTTTTGCAAAGATTAGCAGGTATTCGCGAGTTCTCTCCAGGTACTCGCGTATTAGGTTGTTTTATACCTGCTTTAAGTTCTGTTTTGGCGGAGATTAGCAGGTATTCGCGAGTTCTCTTCAGGTACTCGCGTTATAGATTGTTTTATACCTGGTTTATGTTCTGTTTTTGCAGGGATTAGCAGGTATTCGCGAGTTCTCTTCAGATACTCGCGTATTAGATTCTTTTATACGTGCTTTGAGTTCTACTTTGCAGAGATTAGCAGGTGATCGCGAGTTCTCTTCAGGTACTCGCGTTATAGATTCTTTTTGCCTGCTTTAATTTGTCTTTTGCAGCGATTTGCAGGTGTTCGCGAGTTCTCTTCAGGTACTCGTGTTATGTTTTTTACCTGCTTTGAGTTCTCTTTTGCAGAGATTAGCAGGTGCTCGCGAGGTCTCTTCAGGTACTCGCGTTATGTTTTATACCTGCTTTGAGTTCTCCTTTGCAGAGATTAGCTGGTGATCGCGAGTTCTCTTCAGGTACTCGTGTTATAGATTCTTTTGTCTGCTTTGAATTCTCTTTTGCAGAGATTAGCAGGTGTTCGCGAGGTCTCTTCAGGTACTCGCGCAATATTGTATTGTATACCTGCTTTATGTTCTGTTTTTTGCAGAGATTAGCAGATATTCGCGAGTTCTCATCAGGTACTTGCGTATTAGATTGTTTTATACCTGCTTTAAGTTCTGCTTTTGCAGAGATTAGCAGGTATTCGCGAGTTCTCTTCAGGTAGTCGTGTTATAGATTGTTTTATACCTGCTTTATGTTCTATTTTTGCAGAGATTAGCAGGTGTTCGCTAGGTCTCTTCAAGTACTCGCGTTATATTGTATTGTATACCCGCTTTATGTTCTGTTTTTGCAGAGATTAGCAGGTATTCGCGAGGTCTCTTCAGGAACTCGCGTTATAGATTATTTTATACCTGCTTTATGTTCTGTTTTTGCATAGATTAGCAGGTATTCACGAGTTCTCTTCAGGTACTCGCGTATTAGATTGTTTTATACCTGCTTTGAGTTCTCTTTTGCAGAGATTAGCAGGTGCTCGCGAGGTCTCTTCAGGCACTCGCATTATAGATTGTTTTATACTTGCTTTATGTTCTGTTTTTGCAGAGATTAGCAGGTATTCGCGAGGTCTCTTCAGGTACTCGCGTATTAGATTGTTTTATACCTGCTTTAAGTTCTGTTTTGGGAGAGAATAGTAGGTATTCACGAGTTCTCTTCAGGTACTCGCGTTATAGATTGTTTTATACCTGCTTTATGTTCTGTTTTTGCAGAGATTAACAGGTATTCGCGAGTTCTCTTCAGGTACTCGCGTATTAGATTGTTTTATACCTGCTTTAAGTTCTGTTTTTGCAGAGATTAGCAGGTATTCGCGAGGTCTCTTCAAGCACTCGCGTTATAGATTGTTTTATATCTGCTTTATGTTCTGTTTTTGCAGAGATTAGCAGGTATTCACGAGTTCTCTTCAGGTACTCGCGTATTAGATTGTTTTATACCTGCTTTAAGTTCTGTTTTGGCAGAGATTAGCAGGTATTCGCGAGGTCTCTTCAGGTACTCGCGTTATGTTTAATACCTGCGTTGAGTTCTCCTTTGCAGAGATTAGTAGGTGATCGCGAGTTCTCTTCAGGTACTCGCGTTATAGATTCTTTTGCCTCTTTTGAATTCTCTTTTGCAGAGATTAGTTGGTGTTCGCGAGGTCTCTTCAGGTATTCGCGTTATATTGTATTTTATACCTGCTTTATGTTCTGTTTTTGCAGAGATTAGCAGGTATTCGCGAGTTCTCTTCAGGTACTCGCGTATTAAATTGTATTATACATGCTTTGAGTTCTCCTTTGCAGAGATTAGCAGGTGATCGCGAGTTCTCTTCAGGTACTTGCGTTATAGATTCTTTTTGCCTGCTTTAAATTCTCTTTTGCAGAGATTTGCAGGTGTTCGCGAGTTCTCTTCAGGTACTCGCGTTATGTTTTTTACCTGCTTTGAGTTCTCTATTGCAGAGATTAGCAGGTGCTCGCGAGGTCTCTTCAGGTACTCGCGTTATGTTTTATACCTGCTTTGACTTCTCCTTTGTAGAGATAGCAGGTGATCGCGAGTTCTCTTCAGGTACACGCGTTATAGATTCTTTTGCCAGCTTTGAACTCTCTTTTGCAGAGATTAGCAGGTGTTCGCTAGGTCTCTTCAAGTACTCGCGTTATATTGTATTGTATACCCGCTTTATGTTCTGTTTTTGCAGAGATTAGCAGGTATTCGCGAGTTCTCTTCAGGTACTCGCGTATTAGATTGTTTTATACCTGCTTTAAGTTCTGTTTTTGTAGAGATTAGCAGGTATTCGCGAGTTCTCTTCAGGTACTCACGTTATAGATTGTTTTATACCTGCTTTATGTTCTGTTTTTGTAGAGATTAGCAGGTATTCGCGAGTTCTCTTCAGGGACTCGCGTATTAGATTGTTTTATACCTGCTTTAAGTTCTGTTTTTGCAGAGATTAGCAGGTATTCGCGAGGTCTCTTCAGGCACTCGCGTTATAGATGGTTTTATACCTGCTTTATGTTCTGTTTTTGCAGAGATTTGCAGGTATTCACGAGTTCTCTTCAGGTACTCGAGTATTAGATTTTTTGTATACCTGCTTTGAGTTCTCTTTTGCAGAGATTAGCAGGTGCTCGCGAGGTCTCTTCAGGCACTCGCGTTATAGATTGTTTTATACCTGCTTTATGTTCTGTTTTTGCAGAGATTAGCAGGTATTCGCGAGTTCTCTTCAGGTACTCGCATATTAGATTGTTTTATACCTGCTTTAAGTTCTGTTTTTGCAGAGATTAGAAGGTATTCGCGAGTTCTGTTCAGGTACTCGCGTTATAGATTGTTTTATACCTGCTTTATGTTCTGTTTTTGCAGAGATTAGCAGGTATTCGCGAGTTCTCTCCAGGTACCCGCGTATTAGATTGTTTTATACCTACTTTAAGTTCTGTTTTGGGAGAGAATAACAGATATTCACGAGTTCTCTTCATGTACTCACATTATAGATTGTTTTATACCTGCTTTATGTTCTGTTTTTGCAGAGATTAGCAGGTATTCGCGAGTTCTCTTCAGGTACTCGCGTATTAGATTGTTTTATACTTGCTTTAAGTTCTGTTTTTGCAGAGATTAGCAGGTATTCGCGAGTTCTCTTCAGGTACTCGCGTTATAGATTGTTTTATACCTGCTTTATATTCTGTTTTTGCAAAGATTAGCAGGTATTCGCGAGTTCTCTCCAGGTACTCGCGTATTAGGTTGTTTTATACCTGCTTTAAGTTCTGTTTTGGCGGAGATTAGCAGGTATTCGCGAGTTCTCTTCAGGTACTCGCGTTATAGATTGTTTTATACCTGGTTTATGTTCTGTTTTTGCAGGGATTAGCAGGTATTCGCGAGTTCTCTTCAGATACTCGCGTATTAGATTCTTTTATACGTGCTTTGAGTTCTACTTTGCAGAGATTAGCAGGTGATCGCGAGTTCTCTTCAGTTACTCGCGTTATAGATTCTTTTTGCCTGCTTTAATTTGTCTTTTGCAGCGATTTGCAGGTGTTCGCGAGTTCTCTTCAGGTACTCGTGTTATGTTTTTTACCTGCTTTGAGTTCTCTTTTGCAGAGATTAGCAGGTGCTCGCGAGGTCTCTTCAGGTACTCGCGTTATGTTTTATACCTGCTTTGAGTTCTCCTTTGCAGAGATTAGCTGGTGATCGCGAGTTCTCTTCAGGTTCTCGTGTTATAGATTCTTTTGTCTGCTTTGAATTCTCTTTTGCAGAGATTAGCAGGTGTTCGCGAGGTCTCTTCAGGTACTCGCGCAATATTGTATTGTATACCTGCTTTATGTTCTGTTTTTTGCAGAGATTAGCAGATATTCGCGAGTTCTCATCAGGTACTTGCGTATTAGATTGTTTTATACCTGCTTTAAGTTCTGCTTTTGCAGAGATTAGCAGGTATTCGCGAGTTCTCTTCAGGTAGTCGTGTTATAGATTGTTTTATACCTGCTTTAGGTTCTGTTTTTGCAGAGATTAGCAGGTGTTCGCTAGGTCTCTTCAAGTACTCGCGTTATATTGTATTGCATACCCGCTTTATGTTCTGTTTTTGCAGAGATTAGCAGGTATTCGCGAGGTCTCTTCAGGAACTCGCATTATAGATTTTTTTATACCTGTTT
The DNA here is from genome assembly GCA_033032865.1 of Dactylorhiza incarnata. NCBI lineage: Eukaryota > Viridiplantae > Streptophyta > Magnoliopsida > Asparagales > Orchidaceae > Dactylorhiza > Dactylorhiza incarnata. The sequence continues at coordinate 56,854 of JAWHQI010000907.1, read as the reverse complement.
TATGTTCTGTTTTTGCAGAGATTAGCAGGTATTCACGAGTTCTCTTCAGGTACTCGCGTATTAGATTGTTTTATACCTGCTTTGAGTTCTCTTTTGCAGAGATTAGCAGGTATTCGCGAGGTCTCTTCAAGCACTCGCGTTATAGATTGTTTTATACCTGCTTTATGTTCTGTTTTTGCAGAGATTAGCAGGTATTCGCGAGGTCTCTTCAGGTACTCGCGTATTAGATTGTTTTATACCTGCTTTAAGTTCTGTTTTGGCAGAGATTAGCAGGTATTCGCGAGGTCTCTTCAGGTACTCGCGTTATGTTTAATACCTACGTTGAGTTCTCCTTTGCAGAGATTAGTAGGTGATCGCGAGTTCTCTTCAGGTACTCGCGTTATAGATTCTTTTGCCTGCTTTGAATTCTCTTTTGCAGAGATTAGCTGGTGTTCGCGAGGTCTCTTCAGGTACTCGCGTTATATTGTATTTTATACCTGCTTTATGTTCTGTTTTTGCAGAGATTAGCAGGTATTCGCGAGTTCTCTTCAGGTAGTCGTGTTATAGATTGTTTTATACCTGCTTTATGTTCTGTTTTTGCAGAGATTAGCAGGTGTTCGCTAGGTCTCTTCAAGTACTCGCGTTATATTGTATTGTATACCCGCTTTATGTTCTGTTTTTGCAGAGATTAGCAGGTATTCGCGAGGTCTCTTCAGGAACTCGCGTTATAGATTGTTTTATACCTGCTTTATGTTCTGTTTTTGCAGAGATTAGCAGGTATTCACGAGTTCTCTTCAGGTACTCGCGTATTAGATTGTTTTATACCTGCTTTGAGTTCTCTTTTGCAGAGATTAGCAGGTGCTCGCGAGGTCTCTTCAGGCACTCGCGTTATAGATTGTTTTATACTTGCTTTATGTTCTGTTTTTGCAGAGATTAGCAGGTATTCGCGAGGTCTCTTCAGGTACTCGCGTATTAGATTGTTTTATACCTGCTTTAAGTTCTATTTTGGGAGAGAATAGTAGGTATTCACGAGTTCTCTTCAGGTACTCGCGTTATAGATTGTTTTATACCTACTTTATGTTCTGTTTTTGCAGAGATTAACAGGTATTCGTGAGTTCTCTTCAGGTACTCGCGTATTAGATTGTTTTATACCTGCTTTAAGTTCTGTTTTTGCAGAGATTAGCAGGTATTCGTGAGGTCTCTTCAAGCACTCGCGTTATAGATTGTTTTATATCTGCTTTATGTTCTGTTTTTGCAGAGATTAGCAGGTATTCACGAGTTCTCTTCAGGTACTCGCGTATTAGATTGTTTTATACCTGCTTTAAGTTCTGTTTTGGCAGAGATTAGTAGGTATTCGCGAGGTCTCTTCAGGTACTCGCGTTATGTTTAATACCTGCGTTGAGTTCTCCTTTGCAGAGATTAGTAGGTGATCGCGAGTTCTCTTCAGGTACTCGCGTTATAGATTCTTTTGCCTGCTTTGAATTCTCTTTTGCAGAGATTAGCTGGTGTTCGCGAGGTCTCTTCAGGTACTCGCGTTATATTGTATTTTATACCTGCTTTATGTTCTGTTTTTGCAGAGATTAGCAGGTATTCGCGAGTTCTCTTCAGGTACTCGCGTATTAGATTGTATTATACCTGCTTTGAGTTCTCCTTTGCAGAGATTAGCAGGTGATCGCGAGTTCTCTTCAGGTACTCGCGTTATAGATTCTTTTTGCCTGCTTTAAATTCTCTTTTGCAGAGATTTGCAGGTGTTCGCGAGTTCTCTTCAGGTACTCGCGTTATGTTTTTTACCTGCTTTGAGTTCTCTATTGCAGAGATTAGCAGGTGCTCGCGAGGTCTCTTCAGGTACTCGCGTTATGTTTTATACCTGCTTTGACTTCTCCTTTGCAGAGATAGCAGGTGATCGCGAGTTCTCTTCAGGTACACGCGTTATAGATTCTTTTGCCAGCTTTGAACTCGCTTTTGCAGAGATTAGCAGGTGTTCGCTAGGTCTCTTCAAGTACTCGCGTTATATTGTATTGTATACCCGCTTTATGTTCTGTTTTTGCAGAGATTAGCAGGTATTCGCGAGTTCTCTTCAGGTACTCGCGTATTAGATTGTTTTATACCTGCTTTAAGTTCTGTTTTTGTAGAGATTAGCAGGTATTCGCGAGTTCTCTTCAGGTACTCACGTTATAGATTGTTTTATACCTGCTTTATGTTCTGTTTTTGTAGAGATTAGCAGGTATTCGCGAGTTCTCTTCAGGGACTCGCGTATTAGATTGTTTTATACCTGCTTTAAGTTCTATTTTTGCATAGATTAGCAGGTATTCGCGAGGTCTCTTCAGGCACTCGCGTTATAGATTGTTTTATACCTGCTTTATGTTCTCTTTTTGCAGAGATTTGCAGGTATTCACGAGTTCTCTTCAGGTACTCGCGTATTAGATTTTTATTATACCTGCTTTGAGTTCTCTTTTGTAGAGATTAGCAGGTGCTCGCGAGGTCTCTTCAGGCACTCGCGTTATAGATTGTTTTATACCTGCTTTATGTTCTGTTTTTGCAGAGATTAGCAGGTATTCGCGAGTTCTCTTCAGGTACTCGCATATTAGATTGTTTTATACCTGCTTTAAGTTCTGTTTTTGCAGAGATTAGCAGGTATTCGCGAGGTCTCTTCAGGAACTCGCGTTATAGATTGTTTTATACCTGCTTTATGTTCTATTTTTGCAGAGATTAGCAGGTATTCGCGAGTTCTCTTCAGGTACTCGCGTATTAGATTGTTTTATACTTGCTTTAAGTTCTGTTTTTGCAGAGATTAGCAGGTATTCGCGAGTTCTCTTCAGTTACTCGCGTCATAGATTGTTTTATACCTGCTTTATATTCTATTTTTGCAAAGATTAGCAGGTATTCGCGAGTTCTCTCCAGGTACTCGCGTATTAGGTTGTTTTATACCTGCTTTAAGTTCTGTTTTGGCGGAGATTAGCAGGTATTCGCGAGTTCTCTTCAGGTACTCGCGTTATAGATTGTTTTATACCTGGTTTATGTTCTATTTTTGCAGGGATTAGCAGGTATTCGCGAGTTCTCTTCAGATACTCGCGTATTAGATTCTTTTATACCTGCTTTGAGTTCTACTTTGCAGAGATTAGCAGGTGATCGCGAGTTCTCTTCAGGTACTCGCGTTATAGATTCTTTTTGCCTGCTTTAAGTTCTCTTTTGCAGCGATTTGCAGGTGTTCGCGAGTTCTCTTCAGGTACTCGTGTTATGTTTTTTACCTGCTTTGAGTTCTCTTTTGCAGAGATTCGCAGGTGCTCGCGAGGTCTCTTCAGGTACTCGCGTTATGTTTTATACCTGCTTTGAGTTCTCCTTTGTAGAGATTAGCTGGTGATCGCGAGTTCTCTTCAGGTACTCGTGTTATAGATTCTTTTGTCTGCTTTGAATTCTCTTTTGCAGAGATTAGCAGGTGTTCGCGAGGTCTCTTCAGGTACTCGCGCAATATTGTATTGTATACCTGCTTTATGTTCTGTTTTTTGCAGAGATTAGCAGATATTCGCGAGTTCTCTTCAGGTACTTGCGTATTAGATTGTTTTATACCTGCTTTAAGTTCTGTTTTTGCAGAGATTAGCAGGTATTCGCGAGTTCTCTTCAGGTAGTCGTGTTATAGATTGTTTTATACCTGTTTTATGTTCTGTTTTTGCAGAGATTAGCAGGTGTTCGCTAGGTCTCTTCAAGTACTCGCGTTATATTGTATTGCATACCCGCTTTATGTTCTGTTTTTTAAGAGATTAGCAGGTATTCGCGAGGTCTCTTCAGGAACTCGCATTATAGATTTTTTTATACCTGCTTTATGTTCTGTTTTTGCAGAGATTAGCAGGTATTCAAGAGTTCTCTTCAGGTACTCGCGTATTAGATTGTTTTATACCTGCTTTGAGTTCTCTTTTGCAGAGATTAGCAGGTGCTCGCGAGGTCTCTTCAGGCACTCGCGTTATAGATTGTTTTATACTTGCTTTATATTCTGTTTTTGCAGAGATTAGCAGGTATTCGCGAGGTCTCTTCAGGTACTCGCGTATTAGATTGTTTTATACCTGCTTTAAGTTCTGTTTTTGCAGAGATTAGCAGGTATTCGCGAGTTCTCTTCAGGTAATCACGTTATAGATTGTTTTATACCTGCTTTATGTTCTGTTTTTGCAGAGATTAGCAGGTATTCGCGAGTTCTCTCCAGGTACTCGCGTATTAGATTGTTTTATACCTGCTTTAAGTTCTGTTTTGGGAGAGAATAGCAGGTATTCACGAGTTCTCTTCAGGTACTCGCGTTATTGATTGTTTTATACCTGCTTTATGTTCTGTTTTTGCAGAGATTAACAGGTATTCGCGAGTTCTCTTCAGGTACTCGCGTATTAGATTGTTTTATACCTGCTTTAAGTTCTGTTTTTGCAGAGATTAGCAGGTATTCGCGAGGTCTCTTCAAGCACTAGCGTTATAGATTGTTTTATACCTGCTTTATGTTCTGTTTTTGCAGAGATTAGCAGGTATTCACGAGTTCTCTTCAGGTACTCGCGTATTAGATTGTTTTATACCTGCTTTAAGTTCTGTTTTGGCAGAGATTAGCAGGTATTCGCGAGGTCTCTTCAGGTACTCGCGCTATGTTTAATACCTGCGTTGAGTTCTCCTTTGCAGAGATTAGTAGGTGATCGCGAGTTCTCTTCAGGTACTCGCGTTATAGATTCTTTTGCCTGCTTTGAATTCTCTTTTGCAGAGATTAGCTGGTGTTCGCGAGGTCTCTTCAGGTACTCGCGTTATATTGTATTTTATACCTGCTTTATGTTCTGTTTTTGCAGAGATTAGCAGGTATTCGCGAGTTCTCTTCAGGTAGTCGTGTTATAGATTGTTTTATACCTGCTTTATGTTCTGTTTTTGCAGAGATTAGCAGGTGTTCGCTAGGTCTCTTCAAGTACTCGCGTTATAATGTATTGTATACCCGCTTTATGTTCTGTTTTTGCAGAGATTAGCAGGTATTCGCGAGGTCTCTTCAGGAACTCGCGTTATAGATTGTTTTATACCTGCTTTATGTTCTGTTTTTGCAGAGATTAGCAGGTATTCACGAGTTCTCTTCAGGTACTCGCGTATTAGATTGTTTTATACCTGCTTTGAGTTCTCTTTTGCAGAGATTAGCAGGTGCTCGCGAGGTCTCTTCAGGCACTCGCGTTATAGATTGTTTTATACTTGCTTTATGTTCGGTTTTTGCAGAGATTAGCAGGTATTCGCGAGGTCTCTTCAGGTACTCGCGTATTAGATTGTTTTATACCTGCTTTAAGTTCTGTTTTGGGAGAGAATAGTAGGTATTCACGAGTTCTCTTCAGGTACTCGCGTTATAGATTGTTTTATACCTGCTTTATGTTCTGTTTTTGCAGAGATTAACAGGTATTCGCGAGTTCTCTTCAGGTACTCGCGTATTAGATTGTTTTATACCTGCTTTAAGTTCTGTTTTTGCAGAGATTAGCAGGTATTCGCGAGGTCTCTTCAAGCACTCGCGTTATAGATTGTTTTATATCTGCTTTATGTTCTGTTTTTGCAGAGATTAGCAGGTATTCATGAGTTCTCTTCAGGTACTCGCGTATTAGATTGTTTTATACCTGCTTTAAGTTCTGTTTTGGCAGAGATTAGCAGGTATTCGCGAGGTCTCTTCAGGTACTCGCGTTATGTTTAATACCTGTGTTGAGTTCTCCTTTGCAGAGATTAGTAGGTGATCGCGAGTTCTCTTCAGGTACTCGCGTTATAGATTCTTTTGTCTGCTTTGAATTCTCTTTTGCAGAGATTAGCAGGTGTTCGCGAGGTCTCTTCAGGTACTCGCGCAATATTGTATTGTATACCTGCTTTATGTTCTGTTTTTTGCAGAGATTAGCAGATATTTGCGAGTTCTCATCAGGTACTTGCGTATTAGATTGTTGTATACCTGCTTTAAGTTCTGTTTTTGCAGAGATTAGCAGGTATTCGCGAGTTCTCTTCAGGTAGTCGTGTTATAGATTGTTTTATACCTGCTTTATGTTCTGTTTTTGCAGAGATTAGCAGGTGTTCGCTAGGTCTCTTCAAGTACTCGCGTTATATTGTATTGCATACCCGCTTTATGTTCTGTTTTTGCAGAGATTAGCAGGTATTCGCGAGGTCTCTTCAGGAACTCGCATTATAGATTTTTTTATACCTGTTTTATGTTCTGTTTTTGCAGAGATTAGCAGGTATTCACGAGTTCTCTTCTGGTACTCGCGTATTAGATTGTTTTATACCTGCTTTGAGTTCTCTTTTGCAGAGATTAGCAGGTATTCGCGAGGTCTCTTCAAGCACTCGCGTTATAGATTGTTTTATACCTGCTTTATGTTCTGTTTTTGCAGAGATTAGCAGGTATTCGCGAGGTCTCTTCAGGTACTCGCGTATTAGATTGTTTTATACCTGCTTTAAGTTCTGTTTTGGCAGAGATTAGCAGGTATTCGCGAGGTCTCTTCAGGTACTCGCGTTATGTTTAATACCTGCGTTGAGTTCTCCTTTGCAGAGATTAGTAGGTGATCGCGAGTTCTCTTCAGGTACTCGCGTTATAGATTCTTTTGCCTGCTTTGAATTCTCTTTTGCAGAGATTAGCTGGTGTTCGCGAGGTCTCTTCAGGTACTCGCGTTATATTGTATTTTATACCTGCTTTATGTTCTGTTTTTGCAGAGATTAGCAGGTATTCGCGAGTTCTCTTCAGGTAGTCGTGTTATAGATTGTTTTATACCTGCTTTATGTTCTATTTTTGCAGAGATTAGCAGGTGTTCGCTAGGTCTCTTCAAGTACTCGCGTTATATTGTATTGTATACCCGCTTTATGTTCTGTTTTTGCAGAGATTAGCAGGTATTCGCGAGGTCTCTTCAGGAACTCGCGTTATAGATTGTTTTATACCTGCTTTATGTTCTGTTTTTGCAGAGATTAGCAGGTATTCACGAGTTCTCTTCAGGTACTCGCGTATTAGATTGTTTTATACCTGCTTTGAGTTCTCTTTTGCAGAGATTAGCAGGTGCTCGCGAGGTCTCTTCAGGCACTCGCGTTATAGATTGTTTTATACTTGCTTTATGTTCTGTTTTTGCAGAGATTAGCAGGTATTCGCGAGGTCTCTTCAGGTACTCGCGTATTAGATTGTTTTATACCTGCTTTAAGTTCTATTTTGGGAGAGAATAGTAGGTATTCACGAGTTCTCTTCAGGTACTCGCGTTATAGATTGTTTTATACCTAATTTATGTTCTGTTTTTGCAGAGATTAACAGGTATTCGTGAGTTCTCTTCAGTTACTCGCGTATTAGATTGTTTTATACCTACTTTAAGTTCTGTTTTTGCAGAGATTAGCAGGTATTCGCGAGGTCTCTTCAAGCACTCGCGTTATAGATTGTTTTATATCTGCTTTATGTTCTGTTTTTGAAGAGATTAGCAGGTATTCACGAGTTCTCTTCAGGTACTCGCGTATTAGATTGTTTTATACCTGCTTTAAGTTCTGTTTTGGCAGAGATTAGCAGGTATTCGCGAGGTCTCTTCAGGTACTCGCGTTATGTTTAATACCTGCGTTGAGTTCTCCTTTGCAGAGATTAGTAGGTGATCGCGAGTTCTCTTCAGGTACTCGCGTTATAGATTCTTTTGCCTGCTTTGAATTCTCTTTTGCAGAGATTAGCTGGTGTTCGCGAGGTCTCTTCAGGTACTCGCGTTATATTGTATTTTATACCTGCTTTATGTTCTGTTTTTGCAGAGATTAGCAGGTATTCGCGAGTTCTCTTCAGGTACTCGCGTATTAGATTGTATTATACCTGCTTTGAGTTCTCCTTTGCAGAGATTAGCAGGTGATCGCGAGTTCTCTTCAGGTACTCGCGTTATAGATTCTTTTTGCCTGCTTTAAATTCTCTTTTGCAGAGATTTGCAGGTGTTCGCGAGTTCTCTTCAGGTACTCGCGTTATGTTTTTTACCTGCTTTGAGTTCTCTATTGCAGAGATTAGCAGGTGCTCGCGAGGTCTCTTCAGGTACTCGCGTTATGTTTTATACCTGCTTTGACTTCTCCTTTGCAGAGATAGCAGGTGATCGCGAGTTCTCTTCAGGTACACGCGTTATAGATTCTTTCCCAGCTTTGAACTCTCTTTTGCAGAGATTAGCAGGTGTTCGCTAGGTCTCTTCAAGTACTCGCGTTATATTGTATTGTATACCCGCTTTATGTTCTGTTTTTGCAGAGATTAGCAGGTATTCGCGAGTTCTCTTCAGGTACTCGCGTATTAGATTGTTTTATACCTGCTTTAAGTTCTGTTTTTGTAGAGATTAGCAGGTATTCGCGAGTTCTCTTCAGGTACTCACGTTATAGATTGTTTTATACCTGCTTTATGTTCTGTTTTTGTAGAGATTAGCAGGTATTCGCGAGTTCTCTTCAGGGACTCGCGTATTAGATTGTTTTATACCTGCTTTAAGTTCTGTTTTTGCAGAGATTAGCAGGTATTCGCGAGGTCTCTTCAGGCACTCGCGTTATAGATTGTTTTATACCTGCTTTATGTTCTTTTTTTGCAGAGATTTAGCAGGTATTCACGAGTTCTCTTCAGGTACTCGCGTATTAGATTTTTTTTATACCTGCTTTGAGTTCTCTTTTGTAGAGATTAGCAGGTGCTCGCGAGGTCTCTTCAGGCACTCGCGTTATAGATTGTTTTATACCTGCTTTATGTTCTCTTTTTGCAGAGATTTAGCAGGTATTCGCGAGTTCTCTTCAGGTACTCGCATATTAGATTGTTTTATACCTGCTTTAAGTTCTGTTTTTGCAGAGATTAGCAGGTATTCGCGAGTTCTGTTCAGGTACTCGCGTTATAGATTGTTTTATACCTGCTTTATGTTCTGTTTTTGCAGAGATTAGCAGGTATTCGCGAGTTCTCTCCAGGTACCCGCGTATTAGATTGTTTTATACCTGCTTTAAGTTCTGTTTGGGAGAGAATAACAGATATTCACGAGTTCTCTTCAGGTACTCGAATTATAGATTGTTTTATACCTGCTTTATGTTCTGTTTTTGCAGAGATTAGCAGGTATTCGCGAGTTCTCTTCAGGTACTCGCGTATTAGATTGTTTTATACTTGCTTTAAGTTCTGTTTTTGCAGAGATTAGCAGGTATTCGCGAGTTCTCTTCAGTTACTCGCGTCATAGATTGTTTTATACCTGCTTTATATTCTGTTTTTGCAAAGATTAGCAGGTATTCGCGAGTTCTCTCCAGGTACTCGCGTATTAGGTTGTTTTATACCTGCTTTAAGTTCTGTTTTGGCGGAGATTAGCAGGTATTCGCGAGTTCTCTTCAGGTACTCGCGTTATAGATTGTTTTATACCTGGTTTATGTTCTGTTTTTGCAGGGATTAGCAGGTATTCGCGAGTTCTCTTCAGATACTCGCGTATTAGATTCTTTTATACCTGCTTTGAGTTCTACTTTGCAGAGATTAGCAGGTGATCGCGAGTTCTCTTCAGGTACTCGCGTTATAGATTCTTTTTGCCTGCTTTAAGTTCTCTTTTGCAGCGATTTGCAGGTGTTCGCGAGTTCTCTTCAGGTACTCGTGTTATGTTTTTTACCTGCTTTGAGTTCTCTTTTGCAGAGATTCGCAGGTGCTCGCGAGGTCTCTTCAGGTACTCGCGTTATGTTTTATACCTGCTTTGAGTTCTCCTTTGCAGAGATTAGCTGGTGATCGCGAGTTCTCTTCAGGTACTCGTGTTATAGATTCTTTTGTCTGCTTTGAATTCTCTTTTGCAGAGATTAGCAGGTGTTCGCGAGGTCTCTTCAGGTACTCGCGCAATATTGTATTGTATACCTGCTTTATGTTCTATTTTTTGCAGAGATTAGCAGATATTCGCGAGTTCTCTTCAGGTACTTGCGTATTAGATTGTTTTATACCTGCTTTAAGTTCTGTTTTTGCAGAGATTAGCAGGTATTCGCGAGTTCTCTTCAGGTAGTCGTGTTATAAATTGTTTTATACCTGTTTTATGTTCTGTTTTTGCAGAGATTAGCAGGTGTTCGCTAGGTCTCTTCAAGTACTCGCGTTATATTGTATTGCATACCCGCTTTATGTTCTGTTTTTTAAGAGATTAGCAGGTATTCGCGAGGTCTCTTCAGGAACTCGCATTATAGATTTTTTTATACCTGCTTTATGTTCTATTTTTGCAGAGATTAGCAGGTATTCAAGAGTTCTCTTTAGGTACTCGCGTATTAGATTGTTTTATACCTGCTTTGAGTTCTCTTTTGCAGAGATTAGCAGGTGCTCGCGAGGTCTCTTCAGGCACTCGCGTTATAGATTGTTTTATACTTGCTTTATATTCTGTTTTTGCAGAGATTAGCAGGTATTCGCGAGGTCTCTTCAGGTACTCGCGTATTAGATTGTTTTATACCTGCTTTAAGTTCTGTTTTTGCAGAGATTAGCAGGTATTTGCGAGTTCTCTTCAGGTAATCACGTTATAGATTGTTTTATACCTGCTTTATGTTCTGTTTTTGCAGAGATTAGCAGGTATTCGCGAGTTCTCTCCAGGTACTCGCGTATTAGATTGTTTTATACCTGCTTTAAGTTCTGTTTTGGGAGAGAATAGCAGGTATTCACGAGTTCTCTTCAGGTACTCGCGTTATTGATTGTTTTATACCTGCTTTATGTTCTGTTTTTGCAGAGATTAACAGGTATTCGCGAGTTCTCTTCAGGTACTCGCGTATTAGATTGTTTTATACCTGCTTTAAGTTCTGTTTTTGAAGAGATTAGCAGGTATTCGCGAGGTCTCTTCAAGCACTAGCGTTATAGATTGTTTTATACCTGCTTTATGTTCTGTTTTTGCAGAGATTAGCAGGTATTCACGAGTTCTCTTCAGGTACTCGCATATTAGATTGTTTTATACCTGCTTTAAGTTCTGTTTTGGCAGAGATTAGCAGGTATTCGCGAGGTCTCTTCAGGTACTCGCGTTATGTTTAATACCTGCGTTGAGTTCTCCTTTGCAGAGATTAGTAGGTGATCGCGAGTTCTCTTCAGGTACTCGCGTTATAGATTCTTTTGCCAGCTTTGAATTCTCTTTTGCAGAGATTAGCTGGTGTTCGCGAGGTCTCTTCAGGTACTCGCGTTATATTGTATTTTATACCTGCTTTATGTTCTGTTTTTGCAGAGATTAGCAGGTATTCGCGAGTTCTCTTCAGGTTAGTCGTGTTATAGATTGTTTTATACCTGCTTTATGTTCTGTTTTTGCAGAGATTAGCAGGTGTTCGAGAGGTCTCTTCAAGTACTCGCATTATAATTGTATTGTATACCCGCTTTATGTTCTGTTTTTGCAGAGATTAGCAGGTATTCGCGAGGTCTCTTCAGGAACTCGCGTTATAGATTGTTTTATACCTGCTTTATGTTCTAGTTTTTGCAGAGATTAGCAGGTATTCACGAGTTCTCTTCAGGTACTCGCGTATTAGATTGTTTTATACCTGCTTTGAGTTCTCTTTTGCAGAGATTAGCAGGTGCTCGCGAGGTCTCTTCAGGCACTCGCGTTATAGATTGTCTTATACTTGCTTTATGTTCGGTTTTTGCAGAGATTAGCAGGTATTCGCGAGGTCTCTTCAGGTACTCGCGTATTAGATTGTTTTATACCTGCTTTAAGTTCTGTTTTGGGAGAGAATTAGTAGGTATTCACGAGTTCTCTTCAGGTACTCGCGTTATAGATTGTTTTATACCTGCTTTATGTTCTATTTTTGCAGAGATTAACAGGTATTCGCGAGTTCTCTTCAGGTACTCGCGTATTAGATTGTTTTATACCTGCTTTAAGTTCTGTTTTTGCAGAGATTAGCAGGTATTCGCGAGGTCTCTTCAAGCACTCGCGTTATAGATTGTTTTATATCTGCTTTATGTTCTGTTTTTGCAGAGATTAGCAGGTATTCACTGAGTTCTCTTCAGGTACTCGCGTATTAGATTGTTTTATACCTGCTTTAAGTTCTGTTTTGGCAGAGATTAGCAGGTATTCGCGAGGTCTCTTCAGGTACTCGCGTTATGTTTAATACCTGCGTTGAGTTCTCCTTTGCAGAGATTAGTAGGTGATCGCGAGTTCTCTTCAGGTACTCGCGTTATAGATTCTTTTGCCTGCTTTGAATTCTCTTTTGCAGAGATTAGCTGGTGTTCGCGAGGTCTCTTCAGGTACTCGCAGTTATATTGTATTTTATACCTGCTTTATGTTCTGTTTTTGCAGAGATTAGCAGGTATTCGCGAGTTCTCTTCAGGTACTCGCGTATTAGATTGTATTATACCTTCTTTGAGTTCTCCTTTGCAGAGATTAGCAGGTGATCGCGAGTTCTCTTCAGGTACTCGCGTTATAGATTCTTTTTGCCTGCTTTAAATTCTCTTTTGCAGAGATTTGCAGGTGTTCGCGAGTTCTCTTCAGGTACTCGCGTTATGTTTTTTACCTGCTTTGAGTTCTCTATTGCAGAGATTAGCAGGTGCTCGCGAGGTCTCTTCAGGTACTCGCGTTATGTTTTATACCTACTTTGACTTCTCCTTTGTAGAGATAGCAGGTGATCGCGAGTTCTCTTCAGGTACACGCGTTATAGATTCTTTTGCCAGCTTTGACTCTCTTTTGCAGAGATTAGCAGGTGTTCGCTAGGTCTCTTCAAGCTACTCGCGTTATATTGTATTGTATACCCGCTTTATGTTCTATTTTTGCAGAGATTAGCAGGTATTCGCGAGTTCTCTTCAGGTACATCGCGTATTAGATTGTTTTATACCTGCTTTAAGTTCTGTTTTTGTAAGAGATTAGCAGGTATTCGCGAGTTCTCTTCAGGTACTCACGTCATAGATTGTTTTATACCTGCTTTATGTTCTGTTTTTGTAGAGATTAGCAGGTATTCGCGAGTTCTCTTCAGGGACTCGCGTATTAGATTGTTTTATACCTGCTTTAAGTTCTGTTTTTGCAGAGATTAGCAGGTATTCGCGAGGTCTCTTCAGGCACTCGCGTTATAGATTGTTTTATACCTGCTTTATGTTCTGTTTTTGCAGAGATTTGCAGGTATTCACGAGTTCTCTTCAGGTACTCGCGTATTAGATTTTTTTTATACCTGCTTTGAGTTCTCTTTTGTAGAGATTAGCAGGTGCTCGCGAGGTCTCTTCAGGCACTCGCGTTATAGATTGTTTTATACCTGCTTTATGTTCTAGTTTTTGCAGAGATTAGCAGGTATTCGCGAGTTCTCTTCAGGTACTCGCATATTAGATTGTTTTATACCTGCTTTAAGTTCTGTTTTTGCAGAGATTAGCAGGTATTCGCGAGTTCTGTTCAGGTACTCGCGTTATAGATTGTTTTATACCTGCTTTATGTTCTGTTTTTGCAGAGATTAGCAGGTATTCGCGAGTTCTCTCCAGGTACCCGCGTATTAGATTGTTTTATACCTGCTTTAAGTTCTGTTTTGGAGAGAATAACAGATATTCACGAGTTCTCTTCAGGTACTCGCATTATAGATTGTTTTATACCTGCTTTATGTTCTGTTTTTGCAGAGATTAGCAGGTATTCGCGAGTTCTCTTCAGGTACTCGCGTATTAGATTGTTTTATACTTGCTTTAAGTTCTGTTTTTGCAGAGATTAGCAGGTATTCGCGAGTTCTCTTCAGGTACTCGCGTTATAGATTGTTTTATACCTGCTTTATATTCTGTTTTTGCAAAGATTAGCAGGTATTCGCGAGTTCTCTCCAGGTACTCGCGTATTAGGTTGTTTTATACCTGCTTTAAGTTCTGTTTTGGCGGAGATTAGCAGGTATAGAAGGTTCTCTTCAGGTACTCGCGTTATAGATTGTTTTATACCTGGTTTATGTTATGTTTTTGCAGGGATTAGCAGGTAGTTCGCGAGTTCTCTTCATATACTCGCGTATTAGATTCTTTTATACCTGCTTTGAGTTCTACTTTGCAGAGATTAGCAGGTGATCGCGAGTTCTCTTCAGGTACTCGCGTTATAGATTCTTTTTGCCTGCTTTAAGTTCTCTTTTGCAGCGATTTGCAGGTGTTCGCGAGTTCTCTTCAGGTACTCGTGTTATGTTTTTTACCTGCTTTGAGTTCTCTTTTGCAGAGATTAGCAGGTGCTCGCGAGGTCTCTTCAGGTACTCGCGTTATGTTTTATACCTGCTTTGAGTTCTCCTTTGCAGAGATTAGCTGGTGATCGCGAGTTCTCTTCAGGTACTCGTGTTATAGATTCTTTTGTCTGCTTTGAATTCTCTTTTGCAGAGATTAGCAGGTGCTTCGCGAGGTCTCTTCAGGTACTCGCGCAATATTGTATTGTATACCTGCTTTATGTTCTGTTTTTTGCAGAGATTAGCAGATATTCGCGAGTTCTCTTCAGGTACTTGCGTATTAGATTGTTTTATACCTGCTTTAAGTTCTGTTTTTGCAGAGATTAGCAGGTATTCGCGAGTTCTCTTCAGGTAGTCGTGTTATAGATTGTTTTATACCTGCTTTATGTTCTGTTTTTGCAGAGATTAGCAGGTGTTCGCTAGGTCTCTTCAAGTACTCGCGTTATATTGTATTGCATACCCGCTTTATGTTCTGTTTTTGCAGAGATTAGCAGGTATTCGCGAGGTCTCTTCAGGAACTCGCATTATAGATTTTTTTATACCTGCTTTATGTTCTATTTTTGCAAGAGATTAGCAGGTATTCACGAGTTCTCTTCAGGTACTCGCGTATTAGATTGTTTTATACCTTCTTTGAGTTCTCTTTTGCAGAGATTAGCAGGTGCTCGCGAGGTCTCTTCAGGCACTCGCGTTATAGATTGTTTTATACTTGCTTCATATTCTGTTTTTGCAGAGATTATCAGGTATTCGCGAGGTCTCTTCTGGTACTCGCGTATTAGATTGTTTTATACCTGCTTTAAGTTCTGTTTTTGCAGAGATTAGCAGGTATTCACGAGTTCTCTTCAGGTACTAACGTTATAGATTGTTTTATACCTGCTTTATGTTCTGTTTTTGCAGAGATTAGCAGGTATTCGCGAGTTCTCTCCAGGTACTCGCGTATTAGATTGTTTTATACCTGCTTTAAGTTCTGTTTTGGGAGAGAATAGCAGGTATTCACGAGTTCTCTTCAGGTACTCGCGTTATAGATTGTTTTATACCTGCTTTATGTTCTGTTTTTGCAGAGATTAACTGGTATTCGCGAGTTCTCTTCAGGTACTCGCGTATTAGATTGTTTTATACCTGCTTTAAGTTCTGTTTTTGCAGAGATTAGCAGGTATTCGCGAGGTCTCTTCAAGCACTCGCGTTATAGATTGTTTTATACCTGCTTTATGTTCTGTTTTTGCAGAGATTAGCAGGTATTCACGAGTTCTCTTCAGGTACTCGCGTATTAGATTGTTTTATACCTGCTTTAAGTTCTTTGTTGGCAGAGATTAGCAGGTATTCGCGAGGTCTCTTCAGGTACTCGCGTTATGTTTAATACCTGCGTTGAGTTCTCCTTTGCAGAGATTAGTAGGTGATCGCGAGTTCTCTTCAGGTACTCGCGTTATAGATTCTTTTGCCTGCTTTGAATTCTCTTTTGCAGCGATTAGCAGGTGTTCGCGAGGTCTCTTCAGGTACTCGCGTTATATTGTATTTTATACCTGCTTTATTTTCTGTTTTTGCCGATATTAGCAGGTATTCGCGAGTTCTCTTCAGGTACTCGCGTATTAGATTGTATTATACCTGCTTTGAGTTCTCCTTTGCAGAGATTAGCAGGTGATCGCGAGTTCTCTTCAGGTACTCGCGTTATAGATTCTTTTTGCCTGCTTTAAGTTCTCTTTTGCAGAGATTTGCAGGTGTTCGCTAGTTCTCTTCAGGTACTCGCGTTATGTTTTTTACCTGCTTTGAGTTCTCTTTTGCAGAGATTAGCAGGTGCTCGCGAGGTCTCTTCAGGTACTCGCGTTATGTTTTATACCTGCTTTGAGTTCTCCTTTGCAGAGATTAGCAGGTGATCGCGAGTTCTCTTTAGGTACACGCGTTATAGATTCTTTTGCCAGCTTTGAACTCTCTTTTGCAGAGATTAGCAGGTGTTCGCTAGGTCTCTTCAAGTACTCGCGTTATATTGTATTGTATACCCGCTTTATGTTCTGTTTCTGCAGAGATTAGCAGGTATTCGCGAGTTCTCTTCTGGTACTCGCGTATTGGATTGTTTTATACCTGCTTTATGTTCTGTTTTTGCAGAGATTAGCAGGTATTCGCGAGTTCTCTTCAGGTACTCGCGTATTGGATTGTTTTATACCTGCTTTATGTTCTGTTTTTGCAGAGATTAGCAGGTATTCGCGAGTTCTCTTCAGGTACTCGCGTATTAGATTATTTTATACCCGCTTTATGTTCTGTTTTTGCAGAGATTAGCAGGTATTCGCGAGTTCTCTTCAGGTACTCGCGTATTAGATTGTTTTATACCTGCTTTATGTTCTGTTTTTGCAGAGATTACCAGGTAATCGCGAGTTCTCTTCAGGTACTCGCGTATTGGATTGTTTTATACCTGCTTTATGTTCTGTTTTTGCAGAGATTAGCAGGTATTCGCAAGTTCTCTTCTGGGACTCGAGTATTAGATTGTTTTATACCTGCTTTAAGTTCTGTTTTTGCAGAGATTAGCAGGTATTCGCGAGGTCTCTTCAGGCACTCGCGTTATAGATTGTTTTATACCTGCTTTATGTTCTGTTTTTGCAGAGATTAGCAGGTATTCGCGAGTTCTCTTCAGGTACTCGCGTATTAGATTGTTTTATACCTGCTTTAAGTTCTGTTTTTGCAGAGATTAGCAGGTATTCGCGAGGTCTCTTCAGGCACTCGCGTTATAGATTGTTTTATACCTGCTTTATGTTCTGTTTTTGCAGAGATTAGCAGGTATTCACGAGTTCTCTTCAGGTACTCGCGTATTAGATTTTTTTATACCTGCTTTGAGTTCTCTTTTGCAGAGATTAGCAGGTGCTCGCGAGGTCTCTTCAGGCACTCGCGTTATAGATTGTTTTATACCTGCTTTATGTTCTGTTTTTGCAGAGATTAGCAGGTATTCGCGAGTTCTCTTCAGGTACTCGCATATTAGATTGTTTTATACCTGCTTTAAGTTCTGTTTTTGCAGAGATTAGCAGGTATTCGCGAGTTCTCTTCAGGCACTCGCGTTATAGATTGTTTTATACCTGCTTTATGTTCTGTTTTTGCAGAGATTAGCAGGTATTAGCGAGTTCTCTCCAGGTACTCGCGTATTAGATTGTTATATACCTGCTTTAAGTTTTGTTTTGGGAGAGAATAGCAGATATTCACGAGTTCTCTTCAGGTACTCGCATTATAGATTGTTTTATACCTGCTTTATGTTCTATTTTTGCAGAGATTAGCAGGTATTCGCGAGTTCTCTTCAGGTACTCGCGTATTAGATTGTTTTATACCTGCTTTAAGTTCTGTTTTTGCAGAGATTAGCAGGTATTCGCGAGTTCTCTTCAGGTACTCGCGTTATAGATTGTTTTATACCTGCTTTATGTTCTGTTTTTGCAGAGATTAGCAGGTATTCGCGAGTTCTCTCCAGGTACTCGCGTATTAGGTTGTTTTATACCTCCTTTAAGTTCTGTTTTGGCGGAGATTAGCAGGTATTCGCGAGTTCTCTTCAGGTACCCGCGTTATAGATTGTCTTATACCTGGTTTATGTTCTGTTTTTGCAGGGATTAGCAGGTATTCGCGAGTTCTCTTCAGATACTCGCGTATTAGATTCTTTTATACCTGCTTTGAGTTCTACTTTGCAGAGATTAGCAGGTGATCGCGAGTTCTCTTCAGGTACTCGCGTTATAGATTCTTTTTGCCTGCTTTAAGTTCTCTTTTGCAGCGATTTGCAGGTGTTCGCGAGTTCTCTTCAGGTACTCGCGTTAAGTTTTATACCTGCTTTGAGTTCTCTTTTGCAGAGATTAGCAGGTGTTCGCGAGTTCTCTTCAGGTACTCGCGTTATGTTTTATACCTACTTTGAGTTCTCCTTTGCAGAGATTAGCAGGTGATCGCGAGTTCTCTTCAGGTACTCGTGTTATAGATTCTTTTGCCAGCTTTGAATTCTCTTTTGCAGCGATTAGCAGGTGTTCGCGAGGTCTCTTCAGGTACTCGCGTAATATTGTATTTTATACCTGCTTTATGTTCTGTTTTAGCAGAGATTAGCAGGTATTCGCGAGTTCTCTTCAGGTACTTGCGTATTAGATTGTTTTATACCTGCTTTAAGTTCTGTTTTTGCAGAGATTAGCAGGTATTCGAGAGTTCTCTTCAGGTACTCGCGTTATAGATTGTTTTATACCTGCTTTATGTTCTGTTTTTGCAGAGATTAGCAGGTATTCGCGAGTTCTTTTTAGGTACTCGCGTATTAGATTGTTTTATACCTGCTTTAAGTTATGTTTTTGCAGAGATTAGCGGGTATTCGCGAGGTCTCTTCAGGCACTCGCATTATAGATTGTTTTATACCTGCTTTATGTTCTGTTTTTGCAGAGATTAGCAGGTATTCGCGAGTTCTCTTCAGGTACTCGCGTATTAGATTGTTTTATACTTGTTTTAAGTTCTGTTTTTGAAGAGATTAGCAGGTATTCGCGAGTTCCTTCAGGTACTCGCGTTATAGATTGTATTATACCTTCTTTATGTTCTGTTTTTGTAGTGATTAGCAGGTATTCACGAGTTCTCTTCAGGTACTCGCGTTATGTTTAATACCTACTTTGAGTTCTCCTTTGCAGAGATTAGCAGGTGATCGTGAGTTCTCTTCAGGTACTCGCGTTATAGATTCTTTTTGCCTGCTTTAAGTTCTCTTTTGCAGAGATTTGCAGGTGTTCGCGAGTTCTCTTCAGGTACTCGCGTTATGTTTTTTACCTGCTTTGAGTTCTCTTTTGCAGAGATTAGCAGGTGCTCGCGAGGTCTCTTCAGGTACTCGCGTTATGTTTTATACCTGCTTTGAGTTGTCCTTTGCAGAGATTAGCAGGTGATCGCGATTTCTCTTTAGGTACACGCGTTATAGATTCTTTTGCCAGCTTTGAACTCTCTTTTGCAGAGATTAGCAGGTGTTCGCTAGGTCTCTTCAAGTACTCGCGTTTTATTGTATTGTATACCCGCTTTATGTTCTGTTTCTGCAGAGATTAGCAGGTATTCACGAGTTCTCTTCAGGTACTCGCGTATTGGATTGTTTTATACCTGCTTTATGTTCTGTTTTTGCAGAGATTAGCAGGTTTTCGCGAGTTCTCTTCAGGTACTCGCGATTTGGATTGTTTTATACCTGCTTTATGTTCTGTTTTTGCAGAGATTAGCAGGTATTCGGGATTTCTCTTCAGGTACTCGCGTATTAGATTATTTTATACCCGCTTTATGTTCAGTTTTTGCAGAGATTAGCAGGTATTCGCGAGTTCTCTTCAGGTACTCGCGTATTAGATTGTTTTATACCTGCTTTATGTTCTGTTTTTGCAGAGATTAGCAGGTAATCGCGAGTTCTCTTCAGGTACTCGCGTATTGGATTGTTTTATACCTGCTTTATGTTCTGTTTTTGCAGAGATTAGCAGGTATTCGCGAGTTCTCTTCAGGGACTCGCGTATTAGATTGTTTTATACCTGCTTTAAGTTCTGTTTTTGCAGAGATTAGCAGGTATTCGCGAGGTCTCTTCAGGCACTCGCGTTATAGATTGTTTTATACCTGCTTTATGTTCTGTTTTTGCAGAGATTAGCAGGTATTCACGAGTTCTCTTCAGGTACTCGCGTATTAGATTTTTTTATACCTACTTTGAGTTCTCTTTTGCAGAGATTAGCAGGTGCTCGCGAGGTCTCTTCAGGCACTCGCGTTATAGATTGTTTTATACCTGCTTTATGTTCTGTTTTTGCAGAGATTAGCAGGTATTCGCGAGTTCTCTTCAGGTACTCGCATATTAGATTGTTTTATACCTGCTTTAAGTTCTGTTTTTGCAGAGATTAGCAGGTATTCGCGAGTTCTCTTCAGGAACTCGCGTTATAGATTGTTTTATACCTGCTTTATGTTCTGTTTTTGCAGAGATTAGCAGGTATTCGCGAGTTCTCTCCAGGTACTCGCGTATTAGATTGTTTTATACCTGCTTTAAGTTTTGTTTTGGGAGAGAATAGCAGATATTCATGAGTTCTCTTCAGGTACTCGCATTATAGATTGTTTTATACCTGCTTTATGTTCTGTTTTTGCAGAGGTTAGCAGGTATTCGCGAGTTCTCTTCAGGTACTCGCGTATTAGATTGTTTTATACCTGCTTTAAGTTCTGTTTTTGCAGAGATTAGCAGGTATTCGCGAGTTCTCTTCAGGTACTCGCATTATAGATTGTTTTATACCTGCTTTATGTTCTGTTTTTGCAAAGATTAGCAGGTATTCGCGAGTTCTCTCCAGGTACTCGCGTATTAGGTTGTTTTATACCTGCTTTAAGTTCTGTTTTGGCGGAGATTAGCAGGTATTCGCGAGTTCTCTTCAGGTACTCGCATTATAGATTGTTTTATACCTGGTTTATGTTCTGTTTTTGCAGGGATTAGCAGGTATTCGCGAGTTCTCTTCAGATACTTGGCGGCGCAAATCTCACACACCGCTATAGGCGGTAGCTCGACTGCGACACGAAACGGCAGTGTACCGATCGTTCAAGTAATATAAAACGAGGAGTAATCCCCGAGTATCGATTCTCTCAAGGAACACAGTAAGGTGGAGTTAACGTTCGAGGTAGGACTTGAGATTGAAGCCCTTAACGTCGGATGGAATGCGGGGGAGTTGGGTTGGTTTTGGAAAATAAAATAAAAGCTATCAACTACTCCTATGCAATGCCGCTATGCAATGCTTCGCTTGGCGGGATGGAGACTAGGCAGGCCTTGAGCGCGCTGCGTCGAAAGGGCGGTTGGACGAGTAGGCAAACGGATCGAACTATGCAGGCCTTGAGCGCGCTGCTTCGTTAGGCGGGATGGAATACGGGCCGCGATGCCACGCTTCGGTAGGCGGGTGGATGAGTAGGCTAACGGAATGAGGGTCGCAAGCACCTCTTCGACAAGCACGCCACTAGCAATTGCTAGTGCGGCACCAGACACGATAGTGGGATGGAAAATGGATGGTGGCGCTCCTCAAGCACACAAATAACAAATATTTCACAATCACATGAAATATATGGAAATACAAACTAGTTCAAGTGCAACTTCATCAAAATATACAAGATCTAGCTATTACAACAATCAATAAAAGGAGAACAAGGCAAGAAATCGACCGAATCCGAAGGCTCGTTGAAGATTCACGGTTGGAATCGCCGGGTTGTCAATCGCGTCCAAGCTCGGTCCACAACTACTTCCGGGGTAGAGAGAGCTGTCACGACTCTCCAATGGACCCGTCTTCTTCGTGTCACGATCCGGTAGAGGTTGGAAACTTCCTCTTGCTCGATGGAGATAGCGGCTAGGTCTTCCTTTGGAGCTCTTGGATGAAGGAGGAGGCCGAGAGGAAACTCCGGCGAAGATTTGGCGTTGAAAGCTTGCCCGGAGATCCTCCCTAAGGTGGGCGGCGATGGAGGGGAGAAACCAGGCGGACGGGAGCAGAAAACGGCGGAGTCGGGCGAGGGATCTGACCTAAATCGCGAGCAGGGAATTTATAGGCGCTTGAATTAAACAGTGCGCACGGTCAGTGGCGCACGACCAGTGGTCGTGCGCACTAGCATTCAGTGATCGTGCGCTCTGCCTGGACGAAACCTGCAAAGACAGAAATTATAAAATAAAATGTTCGCACGACCAGTGGCGCATTACCAGTGGTCGTGCGCACTATCGTTGGTGGTCGTGCGCAATACAGCAAACAGAACTCAGAATTTTAATGATAAGTGCGCACGAGCAGTGGCGCACGACCGGTGGTCGTGCGCACTAGCATCGATGGTCGTGCGCACTGCTCCAAACAGAACTCATGAAAAAGGCATTAAGTGCGCACGATCAGTGGCGCACGACCAGTGGTCGTGCGCAGTAGAACCAGTGATCGTGCGCAGTGTTCCTGTGCAGAATTGCACCGGGAACACCTGCACGACTACTGTTCCAGCGTACAACACTAATCTAGCCACTGAAAGTGACACTTAACCGCACATGAAAACTACTAATGAAGATAGAAATGAAATCACACCAATATAGGCCTAAAAGTGCACCTAGCATAGAATATCAAATATAAACTAAAACAGGGCTAAAGTGCAGTGAAATGACTAACTAAACGGCCCAGATGAGTCCATAAAAGTGTATATGATGAGGACTCATCACACCCCTAGACTTAACTGTTTGCGCGTCCCGAGCAAACAAATTCTAAGCGAACTAGGAAAGAACAGTAGATGGCTTAAAACTACAATACAGAGTACCATGCGAAGTCGCATGCTCACGTGCATAAGAAGAATAGTAGAAAAGATTTCTGATTATATAAACAGTTTATATATTTCTAAAAGAGTAAAAGCATATTACAACTACTCAAAATGGTGAACAACGGTGAATCGTTCGGTCATGCATACGGAGAAAGTAAACTAAACGCTGAGATGAGCATTGCTCAAGATCGGGATGCCGGACAAACTCCACCGAAATCCATCGGTGTCGGTGACCATAGGCTTGCCTGGTCACATTCTCTCCACGGCACTGGTTTGACTCAAATGCGTGAATCAATAGGACTTTGGGTTTTAAATGGGGCTTGGGTTTAGGTGAGGAAAAACAAAGATAAAAACGACGGCTAAAGCACTAAACCCAAATGAGCTAATGCAGGAAACTATCCTCATTCACCACACAAACACGCGGGTACACAACACCCCCAGACTTGAACTTGAACACATGGGTGTGTGCACCGCCTACTCCCAAATATAAATCTCAAACAGATTTTTTTCAATCAAACTTTTCATTTTTCTTTTTCTTTTCAAATCTTTTTCTTCTTTTCTTTTTCTTTCTTTAACAATTTCAGCAAATTTTTAAAGATGCACAACCACATTTTCACAATGTACTACCACAATCAACACCACCAATTTGAAATTTAAACAAAATGCTTGCTTTTTGGGTGTGCGACTAGGATTGGAGTTTAGGCTTTGGTGAACAATAGTGGGGCTGAACCAAAAGAATGGGGTAGGCACAACTGGGCTAGCGAGGAAATGATAATAGGAATGGCACAAAGGCTCAACCGGGCCAAGATGATGGCCTGTATCACATTCACACAATTGACTAACCGTATACCCATGCTTCAAGAATCGCTTGGGGCAAGTTCTAGCCACCGAGAAAGATTCTCCTTTCTCCCGACTCAAGCAATACGAGTCTAGCGATCGGTTACACACATCCCTACACTACCGTTTGATTCACACCGGATTCACCATTTGAGTAGAGTAAACAACATTTACACTAATAAGAAAAATATAAAACCATAGGTATAAAGAGAAGTCTAATCTACACAAATTTCTATGCAACCGAGCACTCGACTAGGAGCACTACTAGAGTCAACATTTTACTCTGCTACATAGTCCTAAGCCATCACCTAGACTTTCCCAAATAAGCAGAAGAATTAAATTCGCTACAGAGCTTGCATACAGATGAGTACGCGCTCAAGTGGGTGCTGTGGTGTGCAATGAAAATGAACAAATAATAAAACTGAAACTAAAATACTTCTGGCATGCTATGCATGAGTGCACGTGAGTGGGTGCAAAAACTGCTCTCCCCCAGACTTAAACTAAACAATCCACAGAATATATGACATGATAATCAGAAAAAGCTAGGGAAAGAGAGTACCCAGTGCTCAGCAATGAGCACACCAGAAGATTGGCGTTTAAACCACGACTAAGCTGCAGCATCCGCCATCCAGAAGAAGTACCTGCAGGGGTCAGCTCCGCTAAAACAAAAGAAACAGAAAAAGATAAACTACAATACTATAGCTAACTAAACATGATTAGAAGAAATAAAAATGCAGAAAAAGTAAGATAACTACTGGGGTTATTGTCATCCCAGCACGACTTATTCAAGTTTTGTACAATTCTAGCTTATAGGCCTATGAAAAGAAAAGTGCACAGGTAACTGTTCTAATATGCGTATCGGTAGCGGGTACCGATACGGAGACAGAGCAGTCACCCCTCTACCTAAATATAGATACCTGCTCCTCACAGGTAGAGGGTAGAGAATGTAAGAAAAGGAGGAGGCCTGGTCCTCACTCATCTCACAAAACACATCCTTGCCTAGCAAGGTATCGTCAACAGGGAGGCAACAGGAGGAAGAGGCAATGAGTGGAGCATCCTCTACGGAGGGAGGAAAAACCTCCTCACATAAGAAGATGCTCACAACATTGACTTGAGCAAAATGCTCCAAGTCCTCCTGATGTACCTGTGAAGACTCAACCTGCACAGGCTCAGATGAAGAAGGGGGGTCAGGAAATAAAAAGGAAGAATGACATAAATAATCAATAATCGGGGGAGTGGTCCCGGTCTCACTCCCAGCAAGATCCAAGGGTAGATCGCTATCATCATCGTAAATATCATAGCAAGGGGGACTTGAGAACTCAGGAGCCTCAGTGGTGATTTGGACCTCCTCGTCCCATGAAGAAGTGCAAACCTCCTCATCAGAGAGAGTATCCTCCTCATCCCACCGAGGTGCATCATCGTGTTCAAAGTATTCATTCTCCCCCTCAGGGAAAATGACATCCTCATCCCACTTTGGAGCACCCTCCGAGTCAGAAGCATCACCCAGCTCCTTTACTTCGATAGGATCATAAAAAATGTGTGTAGAAAAATCATGCAAAGAAACTGGAGGAACACAAAGATTTGGTTCCTCCGCAAAAAGATCTGATAAAGCCTCCCCGATGGAAAGAATACTTTCCTCATCATACTCAGGTGCATCTAGGAGCTCCCATTCCTCTCCTTGTTGGCCAACAGATGAGTGATCATCATCACTGTGAGTGAAGCCATAAACAGGGAGTGAGGAGTCCGTGCACGAGACGAGCTCAGGGGTAGAGGGCACAATTGCCTCCATGGGTAAAGAATGAGCGATAGGGACAATGTTGTCCTGAGTGGAGGAGCGGCGGTCAGGATTGAAAAGACGCGGACAGTCCTTCAATTCATGACCCTCTCCTCGACACAACAAGCAAACAATGCTCCTGCACTGCCTAGCATTTAACTCATTCAATTGGTCCAAATAATAAACCATCTTGTCATTAAAGCTAGGTGAAATATCCCATGACGACATTATCAATTAAAGAGCAGATACAATGAAACTGAAATTCTTTGCAAGGGAATCAACACAACTAAAAAAAACTCCTTGAATAAAACTTGCCTAAAACTCCAAAATAGGGGGGAAAGAAATAAAAAAAAACAAACAACAGAAGATTAAAAGGCAAACAAAAATAATAATGCGGCTATTCACAAAGAAAGAACCTCTATCTCTTGTCTCCCTCTCAAGAAAACTCACACGACTGTGTTCCCCGGCAACGGCGCCAAAAACTTGGCGGCGCAAATCTCACACACCGCTATAGGCGGTAGCTCGACTGCGACACGAAACAGCAGTGTACCGATCGTTCAAGTAATATAAAACGAGGAGTAATCCCCGAGTATCGATTATCTCAAGGAACACAGTAAGGTGGAGTTAACGTTCGAGGTAGGACTTGAGATTGAAGCCCTTAACGTCGGATGGAATGCGGGGGAGTTGGGTTGGCTTTTGGAAAATAAAATAAAAGCTATCAACTACTCCTATGCAATGCCGCTATGCAATGCTTCGCTTGGCGGGATGGAGACTAGGCAGGCCTTGAGCGCGCTGCGTCGAAAGGGCGGATGGACGAGTAGGCAAACGGATCGAACTATGCAGGCCTTGAGCGCGCTGCTTCGTTAGGCGGGATGGAATACGGGCCGCGATGCCACGCTTCGGTAGGCGGGTGGACGAGTAGGCTAACGGAATGAGGGTCGCAAGCACCTCTTCGACAAGCACGCCACTAGCAATTGCTAGTGCAGCACCGGACACGATAGTGGGATGGAAAATGGATGGTGGCGCTCCTCAAGCACACAAATAACAAATATTTCACAATCACATGAAATATATGGAAATACAAACTAGTTCAAGTGCAACTTCATCAAAATATACAAGATCTAGCTATTACAACAATCAATAAAAGGAGAACAAGGCAAGAAATCGACCGAATCCGAAGGCTCGTTGAAGATTCACGGTTGGAATCGCCGGGTTGTCAATCCGCGTCCAAGCTCGGTCCACAACTACTTCCGGGGTAGAGAGAGCTGTCACGACTCTCCAATGGACCCGTCTTATTCGTGTCACGATCCGGTAGAGGTTGGAAACTTCCTCTTGCTCGATGGAGATAGCGGCTAGGTCTTCCTTTGGAGCTCTTGGATGAAGGAGGAGGCCGAGAGGAAACTCCGGCGAAGATTTGGCGTTGAAAGCTTGCCCGGAGATCCTCCCTAAGGTGGGCGGCGATGGAGGGGCGAAACCAGGCGGACGGGAGCAGAAAACGGCGGAGTCGGGCGAGGGATCTGACCTAAATCGCGAGCAGGGAATTTATAGGCGCTGGAATTAAACAGTGCGCACGGTCAGTGGCGCACGACCAGTGGTCGTGCGCACTAGCATTCGGTGATCGTGCGCTCTGCCTGGACGGAACCTGCAAAGACAGAAATTATAAAATAAAATGTTCGCACGACCAGTGGCGCACGACCGGTGGTCGTGCGCACTATCGTCGGTGGTCGTGCGCAATACAGCAAACAGAACTCAGAATTTTAATGATAAGTGCGCACGAGCAGTGGCGCAAGACCGGTGGTCGTGCACACTAGCATCGATGGTCGTGCGCACTGCTCCAAACAGAACTCATGAAAAAGGCATTAAGTGCGCACGATCAGTGGCGCACGACCAGTGGTCGTGCGCAGTAGAACCAGTGATCGTGCGCAGTGTTCCTGTGCAGAATTGCACCGGGAACACCTGCACGACTACTGTTCCAGCGTACAACACTAATCTAGCCACTGAAAGTGACACTTAACCGCACATGAAAACTACTAATGAAGATAGAAATGAAATCACACCAAAATAGGCCTAAAAGTGCACCTAGCATAGAATATCAAATATAAACTAAAACAGGGCTAAAGTGCAGTGAAATGACTAACTAAACGGCCCAGATGAGTCCATAAAAGTGTATATGATGAGGACTCATCAATACTCGCGTATTAGATTCTTTTATACCTGCTTTGAGTTCTACTTTGCAGAGATTAGCAGGTGATCGCGAGTTCTCTTCAGGTACTCGCGTTATAGATTCTTTTTGCCTGCTTTAAGTTCTCTTTTGCAGCGATTTGCAGGTGTTCGCGAGTTCTCTTCAGGTACTCGCGTTAAGTTTTTTACCTGCTTTGAGTTCTCCTTTGCAGAGATTAGCAGGTGATCGCGAGTTCTCTTCAGGTACTCGTGTTATAGATTCTTTTGCCTGCTTTGAATTCTCTTTTGCAGAGATTAGCAGGTGTTCGCGAGGTCTCTTCAGGTACTCGCGTAATATTGTATTTTATACCTGCTTTATGTTCTGTTTTAGCAGAGATTAGCAGGTATTCGCGAGTTCTCTTCAGGTACTTGCGTATTAGATTGTTTTATACCTGCTTTAAGTTCTGTTTTTGCAGAGATTAGTAGGTATTCGCGAGTTCTCTTCAGGTACTCGCGTTATAGATTGTTTTATACCTGCTTTATGTTCTGTTTTTGCAGAGATTAGCAGGTATTCGCGAGTTCTTTTCAGGTACTCGTGTATTAGATTGTTTTATACCTGCTTTAAGTTCTGTTTTTGCAGAGATTAGCGGGTATTCGCGAGGTCTCTTCAGGCACTCGCGTTATAGATTGTTTTATACCTGCTTTATGTTCTGTTTTTGCAGAGATTAGCAGGTATTCGCGAGTTCTCTTCAGGTACTCGCGTATTAGATTATTTTATACTTGTTTTAAATTCTGTTTTTGAAGAGATTAGCAGGTATTCGCGAGTTCCTTCAGGTACTCGCGTTATAGATTGTATTATACCTTCTTTATGTTCTGTTTTTGCAGTGATTAGCAGGTATTCGCGAGTTCTCTTCAGGTACTCGCGTTATGTTTAATACCTACTTTGAGTTCTCCTTTGCAGAGATTAGCAGGTGATCGTGAGTTCTCTTCAGGTACTCGCGTTATAGATTCTTTTTGCCTGCTTTAAGTTCTCTTTTGCAGAGATTTGCAGGTGTTCGCGAGTTCTCTTCAGGTACTCGCGTTATGTTTTTTACCTGCTTTGAGTTCTCTTTTACAGAGATTAGCAGGTGCTCGCGAGGTCTCTTCAGGTACTCGTGTTATGTTTTATACCTTCTTTGAGTTCTCCTTTGCAGAGATTAGCAGGTGATCGCGAGTTCTCTTCAGGTACTCGCGTTATAGATTCTTTTCCTGCTTTGAACTCTCTTTTGCAGAGATTAGCAGATGTTCGCTAGGTCTCTTCAAGTACTCGCATTATATTGTATTGTATACCCGCTTTATGTTCTGTTTTTGCAGAGATTAGCAGGTATTCGCGTGTTCTCTTCAGTTACTCGCGTATTAGATTGTTTTATACCTGCTTTAAGTTCTGTTTTACAGAGAATAGCAGGTATTCACGAGTTCTCTTCAGGTACTCGCATTATAGATTGTCTTATACCGGCTTTATGTTCTGTTTTTGCAGAGATTAGCAGGTATTCACGAGTTCTCTTCAGGTACTCGCGTATTAGATTGTTTTATACCTGCTTTAAGTTCTGTTTTTGCAGAGATTAGTAGGTATTCGCGAGGTCTCTTCAGGCACTCGCGTTATATATTGTTTTATACCTGCTTTATGTTCTGTTTTTGCAGAGATTAGCAGGTATTCACGAGTTCTCTTCAGGTACTCGCATATTAGATTGTTTTATACCTGCTTTGAGTTCTCTTTTGCAGAGATTAGCAGGTGCTCGCGAGGTCTCTTCAGGCACTCGCGTTATAGATTGTTTTATACCTGCTTTATGTTCTCTTTTTGCATAGATTAGCAGGTATTCACGAGTTCTCTTCAGATACTCGCGTATTAGATTGTTTTATACCTGCTTTAAGTTCTGTTTTTGCAGAGATTAGCAGGTATTCGCGAGTTCTCTTCAGGTACTCGCGTTATAGATTGTTTTATACCTGCTTTATGTTCTTTTTTGCAGAGATTAGCAGGTATTCGCGAGTTCTCTACAGTACTCGCGTATTAGATTATTTTATACCTGCTTTAAGTTCTGTTTTGGCAGAGATTAGCAGGTATTCGCGAGTTCTCTTCAGGTACTCGCGTTATAGATTGTTTTATACCTGCTTTATGTTCTGTTTTTGCAGGGATCAGCAGGTATTCGCGAGTTCTCTTCAGGTACTCGCGTATTAGATTGTTTTATACCTGCTTTGAGTTTTACTTTGTAGAGATTAGAAGGTGATCGCGAGTTCTCTTCAGGTACTCGCGTTATAGATTCTTTTTGCCTTCTTTAAGTTCTCTTTTGCAGCGATTTGCAGGTGTTCGCGAGTTCTCTTCAGGAACTCGCGTTATGTTTTTTACCTGCTTTGAGTTCTCTTTTGCAGAGATTAGCAGGTGCTCGCGAGGTCTCTTCAGGTACTCGCATTATATTTTATACCTGCTTTGAGTTCTCCTTTGAAGAGATTAGCAGGTGATCGCGAGTTCTCTTCAGGTACTCGCGTTATAGATTCTTTTTCCTGCTTTGAATTCCCTTTTGCAGAGATTAGCAGGTGTTCGCGAGGTCTCTTCAGGTACTCGCGTAATATTGTATTTTATACCTGCTTTATGTTCTGTTTTTGCAGAGATTAGCAGGTATTCGCGAGTTCTCTTCAGGTACTTGCTTATTAGATTGTTTTATACCTGCTTTAAGTTCTGTTTTTGCAGAGATTAGCAGGTATTCGCGAGTTCTCTTCAGGTACTCGCGTTATAGATTGTTTTATACCTGCTTTATGTTCTGTTTTTGCAGAGATTAGCAGGTATTCGCGAGTTCTCTTCAGGTACTCGCGTATTAGATTGTTTTATACCTGCTTTAAGTTCTGTTTTTGCAGATATTAGCAGGTATTCGCGAGGTCTCTTCAGGCACTCGCGTTATAGATTGTTTTATACCTGCTTTATGTTCTGTTTTTGCAGTTAGAAGCGCGTCCGATCTCATCTTAAATTTCAAACCTTCTAAGCACAAATGGGAGTTGATGAGGTTCTGGAGCTCTCTGGTTCGTATGCACTCAGGAAAGAACTTAGAATTTTCAATGCTTAGAATGCACGAACAAAACGAACCAATTTATAGTTTTTCACTGTCGCCCGGGCGACATCGCTGTCGGATTCCGACAGCGCCGAACCGCCATTCGTCGTGCTGCCGTGCGGGCTGTTGCTGTAACTTCTATCCTATCCCCTGGGCGACATCGCTGTCAGAATTTCGATAGCGCCAAACTGTTGCTCGTCGTGCTGCCGTGCAGGCTATTGCTGTAACTTATGTCCTGTCGCCTGGGCGACAGTAGATGTCGGAAATCATGTCTATTTAGGTTGTTGTTTTTAACATATGGTGTGTGCACAAAAATAACATGATATATTCCTGTTAAATGTAAGCTCCCCCTAGATAAATGCTCCCCCTAAATGAGTGCTCCCCCTAAATGTTATAGTAAATTGAAATGATGTATTGTTTAGGTGGAAGATTTAAGTGGAATTGTTCTTATTGTTCTTTGATTTCTTCAATATACTTATAATTCTCCCCCTTTTGGTATTAGCAAAAGTTAATTTGAAATGAATGAGTAGTTGTTAAGGGAAGAGATATGATGTAGAAAATAAGAGTAAGCGGAAGCACTTGTGTTGAAAATGATTGAAAGTCTTGAAATAATAGTGATATGCCATAATATTGAATAAACTCATGAAGAGATGGTATAGCCATATGATGTAGTAGAATAAAGAAAATAACTTAAACATGATTAATGTCATTTTAAAGTATCATAGAAAGACACAATTGTGTATAGAAATTTAGAATAAAGAAAATAACTTAAACATGATTAATTTCATTTTAAAGTATCATAGAAAGACACAATTGTGTATAGAAATTTGGAATCTTTTCGGTCCAATTCTCATGAGATGAAGGTTTATATAACATAATGATGTGTACAAGTGTTGCTTTGATCAAACATATGAAATTATTTAATTTACATGATCATTGGAATAGAAAACATAATATAAGCATATAAAAACAACTTTGACCTTGAAGATATAGCACAATAAGAATAGAATACCATTTTTTTTGCACAAGACACTTTACAATTCTTTCCAAGGTGCTCAACCTCACAATGCTTATTAAGACTTATCAGGAGGGTAAGTAGTGCTTGGTGGAGTATCCTTGTCCTCAATTTAAACTTTTGGTTGATCACATAGTTTGTGATATATTAACTTTGTAGTTTGTATAAATATTTATTTTTAATTGACCAAGGATCTCCGAATTCACTTGAATCGCATAAGATGGTGTATATTTGATTGTGCTAACAAATCAAGGTTGAAAGTAGTATTTATGAAATGCTATTGTATTATTTTAAAGTAAACATGATTCATGTATATATTAAATAGAAAGACATATGTAAGGATCAAAAGAAGTGAACGTGATAGCTCATTATTATATATAAACAATTTCTCATACTTAGAGGCATGCGAAAATAATTTCCAATAGTCTAAACCACTTAGCAGGAGTGTCAATACTTTGATAGAGCAGAAATGAAACCATATAGTCATGTAAATAGCCATTTTTAAAAAATAGAAAGCACATGGTTTGGCATCAATTCATTAGTTGTGGCATTAATAATGACATATAACTAGTGTAGAGTATCATAGAGACCAAAATTGAAGATTAATCAAATTTGGGAGCGGTCGGAATTTTCCGACACTCACTGTCTCCTGGGCGACAGCTAAAAGTATAAAAACGGCTAAAAACCGAGTCAAACCCGATTGTACCTCATTTTCTATACTGGAAGGCGAGAGGAAAGTATCGGAGTGCGGCGACAACCCTAGATCTAAGGTAAGGAACTTGGATTTTTCAAGTTTTGTTTAAAAATTTTCAAATTTTTTTTGTGATTTTGATATTTCTCTTGGTTTTCATTGAGTTTTTGTGAAGAAAGAAAAAAAATGATAGAAGTTTTAGGAGATCTAGACATTTTAGATCTTGGTGTTCAAAAGAGGGTTTAGATCTTGTGATGTGGATATAGAGAATAAAAATTAGAACTTTGAAATTTTTTTTGATTATAGGAAGAAGATGAATAGTGTTTTTTTGTTTAACTTTGAACTTTGAATCTTGTGGTGTTTTTTTTTGTTTATAGGAAGAAGATGATGAATAGTGTTTTTGAATAAAAATTTTAACAAAAATATAGCTTGATTTTAAGTAGATCTGGAAGTCTAGTTGAAAAATCATATAAAAAGCTCACTGTATTACTGTCTTAATTTTCCGACAGTCAATGTCGCCTGGGCGACATCGTCCCAGTGCACAGAGCAGTGATTAACTGTAATTTGGTTTTATTATGTTTGCAGAATGGCTTCCAGTTCTAAGGCTCGTAAAAGTATATCTGAAGATGCTCATAGTTCATATCAAGTATATCCGGGGATTGAGAAGGAAATAATTGGAGTTTCAAAATATGTTGAATTTGACTCTTCTAAGCACGACCATATCTACACTCTTCTTGCTAATGCAGGTATATTATCAGTAATTTCAGTAGATATGTTCTCATCTGTCTTGATCTGAGAGTTTTACAATCATTTGGAAGACCCTAAATACACTGAATTGGATGGGGGAGTGCGATCGAGAATCCAAGGTCAACAAGTGGAAATAACACATGTTGATCTTAGAGATGAATTTGGTCTTCTTATGATTGATCATATGCCAGACATAGTAGAAAGCTATAGAAGGGACAGAGATTGGACTCTTGTAAACCTGAGTTTACATGGAAGTCAAAAGAGCACCCTAATCACGGAAGTCTCTTCACTCACTCCTGATGCCTTATTCCAAGACATATTGAGAAACACAGTCATGCTAAAAAGTGGTGATACAAGGAGTATCACAGCACAGTTGATGTTGTTTATATATTTTATTATAGAGGAGGAACCCTTTGATGTAGCGGACCTCATCCTTGCCCAGATTCGTTATGCTTTTAGATTAAAACAACCAAAATGGGCGAAGATTCATACTTTGCCAATGGGTGCTATAATTCAACGTATTCTATATAAGAAGTATGAATGGATAAGTCATGATTCGTACTTAGATGATTGGATTCCTGAAATATACTATACGGGTACCATGAAAGTTAAGAAGTCTCATAAAAAGCCTCATCCTGGAATAGAGATTAGAGAGCCTACAAATCCTAGAGGAGGATCACTACGAGAGTCTATAGATGATCTTCGTGATTCATTTGAAGAACACAAGAAAGAAGTGAAGAAAGATCGCAGTAGACTTCAGAAATTTATGAAATTTCTGGTGAAGGGAATGAAGTTAAAGCCTACTCTTGAAGAAGCGGCCGAATGGGAAGTCCCAGATGAAGAACCGCCACGCCAATCGGTTAGGCGGACTCGATAAGACATGGATCTTCAAAAGACTGTCCAGAAAGTAGCGGGGCTGTATATGATGATTCTGAGTAGTTTCCAGCAGGTTGCTGCTTCTGACTGATGTCAGAATTTTCTGACACTCACTGTCGCCTGGGTGACAGTGAACTTACCCAGATTTCATTTTCTGTTACTAAATTTAATCTTATGTTTATTTCTACTGTTTTTCTGGAACAATTTGTATGAATTATTAATGATGTGAGAATTTTTGTTAAGTCATTCAAATTTTATGTTTTGATTTAAAATGATGTTTTCCCATTGTTCTTTATCTTATTAAACTTGATTTGTCATATTGGATATGCTTAGTTTGAAATATCTAGGATTCCTAATTCAAGCCTTAGCATTGAAAACCGGGAATCCGGCAATGGTTTTGTGAATATATCGGCTAGTTGATTATCCGTTCCTATGAAGGAAATTTTAATCTGATTATTTTTAATGTGGTCTCTTATAAAATGATGCCTAACGTCAATATGTTTAGACCTAGAGTGATGAACCGGGTTGTAAGTTAAATCAATTGCACTTTTGTTATCGCACCATAGCTCTATAGTTTGTTGTTTAATGTTAAATTCTTCTAAAGATTGTTTCATCCAAAGAGCTTGTGCACAACAACTACCAAGTGCGATGTATTCGGCCTCGGTGGTTGAGAGGGCAACAGAATTCTGTTTCCTACTCGACCATGAAATGAGTGAAGGGCCTAAAAAATTACAAGTGCCACTGGGGCTTTTCCTATCTAGTGAACAACCGGCATAATCAGAATCAGAATAGCCAAAAATAGTAAAATCATTGCTATGAGGACACCACAAACCAAGTTTAGATGTGCCAATTAAATATCTAAAAATTCTTTTTACCGCTTTTAAATGTGATTCTTTGGGATCGGCTTGAAATCTAGCACATAAACAAACTGAAAACATAATATCTGGTCTAGAAGCGGTTAAGTATAAAAGTGAACCTATCATGCCTCTATATAAAGTTTGATCTATGGATATTCCACTTTCATCTTTTCCTAATTTTAAAGAGACAATCATAGGAGTACTAACTTGTTTAAGATTTTCAAATCCAAATCTTTTTAAAACATCATGTATATATTTTGATTGGTTTATAAAAATTCCATCATGTTTTTGAATAATTTGAAATCTTAAGAAATATTTTAGTTCTCCTACGATGCTCATCTCAAATTCACTTTCCATCATTTTAACAAAATAATTACATAACTCTTCATTAGTGGCTCCAAAAATAATATCATCAACATAAATTTGTAAAACAATTAAATCATCATCAACTTGCTTAATGAAGAGTGTACAATCAACACCACCCATTTTAAAACCATTTTGTAATAAATATAAGGTCAATCTATCATACCATGCTCGTGGTGCTTGTTTTAAACCATACAAAGCTTTTAGTAATTTATACACGCGATTAGGAAATTTTTCATTTATAAAGCCTGGGGGTTGTTCAACATAAACTTCTTCTTTAATCAACCCATTTAAAAATGCAGTTTTAATATCCATATGCAATAATTTAAATTTTTTATGACTAGCAAATGCAACAAAAATTCTAACTGCTTCCAATCGTGCAACAGGTGCAAAAGTTTCATCAAAATCTACCCCTTCAATTTGATTGTATCCTTTCGCTACAAGCCTAGCTTTGTTTCAAGTGATCCTAGAGCCAGTATCTAATTTATTTTTAAAAACCCATTTGACTCCTTCCACAGGATGATCACTAGGTCTATCTACAAGAATCCTAACTTTATTTCTTTCAAACTGGTTAAGTTCTTCATTCATAGCTAGAAACCAAGATTCATCATTTAAAGCGGTGGCAACATCTTTTGGTTCTATATTTGAGACAAAACATAAATTTGAAAAACTTTCATGTAAACTAGAACGTGTACGTACCCCACTTAATGGTTCTCCAATAACAAATTCTTGCGGATGATCTTTTGAGAACCTTAGCTCGGTTGGAGGTACATATCCTTGTTCTTCTTCTTCACCATCTTTTTCATCTTTTTTCTCTACTTTTTCTTCATCATCATCATCATTTTTTCTCAGATTTTGTTCCACATCTTCATTTTTCTCATTACCTGCAACTTTAGTATTTTCTACACAAGAAATGTTTTCATCAAATTTTACATGAATAGTTTCTTAAACCACTTTAGTACGTTTATTATAAACTCTATATGCCTTGCTAGTTGAAGAATAACCAATGAAAATTCCTTCATCACATTTTTCATCAAATTTACCATAGTTATCTTTTGTATTCAAAATAAAGCATTTACAACCAAAAACTTTAAAGTAAGAAAAATTTGGTTTTCTTTGAAAATAAATTTCATAAGGAGTTAATTGTAATGTAGGACGAATCATGACACGATTAATAATATAGCATGCAGTACTAACCGCTTCGGCCCAAAAATATTTTGGCAATTTAAATTCACAAAGCATAGTACGTCCTAATTCTTGAAGTGTTCTATTTTTCCTCTCCACTACACCATTTTGTTGTGGTGTGCGAGGATCGAAAAATTCGTGTCTTATCTCAAATTCATTACAATATGAAATAAATTTTTCATTATCAAACTCTCCTCCATGATCTGATCTAATGCATTTTACTTTTAAATCAAGCTCATTTTGAATACGTGAAATCAGTTTTACAAATTCATCAAAAGTATCAGATTTTGAATTTAAAAACGATGTCCAACAAAATCTAGAATAATCATCAATAATAATAAACGTATATTTTCTACCTCCTAGACTTTGTCTAGTAATTGGACCAAACAAGTCCATATGTAATAATTGTAGAGCTCTAGTAGTAGAAGTTTACCCGGAAAACCGCTTCTCGGGTTGGATTACTCTCGGACCGGGCGAACCGCTGGGTCAGGCCGCTGGGTTCCAGGATCGGTAGCTCTCAGCTCGAGGTTAACCAGGCCGGGTGGTCTGATGTCAGTTCCGAACCGCCCCCAAGAGTGAAGATCGTCAAGGGCCAAAGTAAGAAGACTATTCGCGGTCTCAGGAAGGAGGCCGCGCGGGTACTGCCATAGAGATTCAAGATTCAAGCCCGGAAGAACAAGCCGCAGTTTCAGATCAGAGACCACCCGGGTTACCTTCTGAAGATCAGCCAAGCCATGTCCAGAAGACAGACCGCGGTCTCAAGCCAGAGACCGCCCGGTCTGAATCATTGACTTGGTCCCGGTATCTCCAGCCTCAAGCCAGACAGGTCGGGAGAGCAAGCCGCCAAGCCGCGCGGCTTCTTTCTTTTTTCTTCTTTGTGCATCTCGTCACCGCCTGCCCGTTTCTCCTGTACCCGGGCAGGCGGTTATTTTATCCCTGCCCATTCGGGCAGGCCCCCAAGCCTATAAATAGGGGGCGGCACTGTTCACAAGACACGCACACTCGAATCCAGGAACTCGCTTGTTTGGGCTGCGGTCTCGAGTTTCAGGTCTTGCGGACTGTCTGACCGGCCGGCTTCTCTTTTTCTGCACTTGCAGCCCGCTGCAACCACTTTTTTCTAATCAAAGGAAAGCCCGTCGCAGGAGTGGCATTTGCCGCGGCGGGCGAAGTCTAGCCTTGGCCGCTGCTAGCGGTCTCATTCTTCTACACAAAAAGTAACCTGCAACCCGCAGCCTCCGGTTTCCCTCGGAGGTGCGATCTCGGACTCAAGAGAAAACACGCGACCTTCAGATCGCGGAGTGTCGGTGAAATCCCTTTTCGCCATAATGTCAGACCGTCAGTTCCCTCTTGGAGACCACTCCGATCATAGCTAGGACTCTCTGTGGGAAGCCCTGGAGCAGTCAAAGAGAGAAGCCGAGCGGGCTCAGAGGGCCACTGATCAGCAACTTGAAGAGATCAGTGGGACTTTAGCAATACTAACTGAGCGACTAGTTCCGCAATAAGCCGCGACTAACCGGGCGGTCACCCCGGTCCTTCGTCCACCTCCTCCTTACTCGCTACCGCAGGCCGCTAATTTCCAGCTCCATCAAGAAGACCCTGCGGCCAGGGAAAACTTCTATCAGGAAGCCGCGCACAACATGCCAGCTCGAGTCCTCGACTTCCAGGGGGCGACTTCTCACAGCTTCCCATCTTTCCTACCCGCAGGAGGGCGCGGCTCGTCTCCCCTACCCGCCTGAAGTTCCTATTCATCACTCCTACCCGCCAGAAGAAGCCGCCCAGTCTTCTTATCAGGCGGCTTGTCCGCGAATAGCCGCAGCTCCAGCGGCTTATTACTCTACTCCTCTATATGAAGACATGGAAGAGACCTCTCCCTTTGTGGACGAAGTTAGAGGGGAGCCTGCCCCTAATAATTTCAGGGAACCTCGCCTGCCAGCGTTCAATGGAGAGACTGATCCCACGGTTCATTTACAAGCTTTCGAGTCAGCCGTTGCTCTCAGAACCTTGACTGATGCAACCAAGTGCAAGCTTCTTGTAACCTCCTTTGAAGGACAAGCGAGGGAATGGTTTTACGGTTTGCACCCCAGGTCGATCCATTGTTTCACGGAGCTGCGAAGAGAATTCCTGCTGAGATTCTCCACCTCAAAGAAAAGGAAGAGCGGCCCGGCGGCCCTTTTCGATATAAAACAACGGGAAGGCGAAACATGGGCTCGTTTTGTGGATCGATTCCAGAGAGAGATCATGGAAGTCCAAAATGTGGACCCGGAACTGTATAGGGTTGCCCTCATCCATGGCCTAAAGGAGGGCCCCCTAAAGTTCGAAGCGAATATAAGGGAGCCTAAGACTTATCAGGAGATGATAAGTTTGGCAAATATGTTTATCAGAGGAGAGAAGAGCAATCCATACTACGTCGCGAAGCTGGTAAGCGACAAGGAGCCATCGAATCCATCCTTCTGTCATCCACCATGGAATCAGTCCCACTTCGAACCCCGCTCCCAAAGGGGGAGGAACTACAAAAATAAGCAACTGTTTATGGGCCATCAGCGGTTTCAAGATCAGAAACCACCGTTGGCCATCACTCCCGCTCCATCCGCTCCCCTTCCACAAATCATGCCGGTATATTTACAACAGTATGCCGCGCAGCCACCTCCAGTCATTCCATCAACCCAATACGATGATTCGCAAGACTCATTCACTCCCCTAAACGTCACCATGGACGAGGTAGTCCAGATTCTGCAAAAGAGGCCAGATTTCAAAAGGCCCGCTCCTCTGAAGTCGGATATTCGTAATCGGAATCCGAACCTTTATTGTGAATATCATAAAGAGGGGGGACATCTAACTGACGACTGTCGGGCCCTTCGTCTGCTCAATGAAAGACTCCTGGGAGAAGGAAAGCTCCGGGGTCTAATTCGGAAAGATAAAACTGCTGAGCCAACTACCGAGAAGAAAAAGGAGAAGGAAACAGTAGAAGTAACCTGGGAATGCGCCGACGTCGAGGACGCCGGCTATTATGGTGACATCCATCCTTCTACCGAATGCATCGAAGTCAATGATGTGGGCCCCTTAGGGGACATCTATTGTATCCATGGAGGAGCTGGAGCGGAATCATCTCGCAAATCCAGCATTGCGAGAGTTCTAAAACAGGAAGTGGCAGCCACTACAAGTTCTCCTCCCGAAAGCACTATTGTCACGTTTGGTCAGGATGACCTTCCCCCCAATGCCAATCCTTTCGATGATGCGGTGGTTATCAGGGCCGTCATCGAAAACTATACCGTCCACAAGATCTTGATTGATACTGGCAGCTCCGTCAATCTCCTTTTCCGCCCAAGTTTCGAGGCCCTGGAAGACTGGAAAGCATTTGCTTCCCACCGATGGGCCCCTCTACGGTTTTTCTGGGGAGAAGAAGGAAGTAGAGGGTTCAGTGAAGCTCCTGGTCTCTCTGGAGGAGTGATAAAATTGATCAACTTTGTGGTAGTAGATGCCCCAAGCAATTACTGTGCCATCTTCGGGAGGCCGATTCTCAATGCGTATAGGGCGGGTAGTGTCCACCTTTCACCTTGCCCTCAAGTTCACTGCTGAAGGAAAACAATATCGGGTTAGAAGCAACCCCAAAGTAGCTCGGGAGTGCTATGTCCGAACTGTCAACATGATCACTGACGTTCCGCTTCCCGAAATCATGGATGAGGTGTTGGAGGTTGCTGAGTCTCCAGAGGCCGTCAAGGAAGGAAAAGATCGAGAAGGGGCTCACTTGGAACCTGCCCAAGTGACCCAAGAAGTTCCTATCGCTGAGGGGGCAGAAAAGAAGCTGGTCATCAACGCTGAGTTGTCAGAGGAGAAGAAAGTGGAGCTAATCTCTTGTCTGTTGGGGAATCTGGATATCTTCGCTTGGTCAGCAGAGGATATGCCTGGAGTGGATCCAGACGTGGCTTGTCATCATCTAAACGTATCTCCTGAGTTCAAGCCCGTCCAGCAAAAGAAGAGAGAGGTGGCGACCAAGCTGGCGTTGCCCATCAGAGAGGAGGTTTCCAAACTCCTAAAAGCGGGTTTCATTTCTGAGATTCAATATCCCACGTGGATGTCGAATGTTGTAATGGTTAAAAAATCTGGTGGGAAGTGGCGCATGTGAGTGGACTTCACCAAACTTAATAAAGCGTGCCCTAAAGATTGTTACCCTTTGCCTCGGATAGATGTGTTAGTTGATTCCGCGGTTGGGTATGGTTTTATGAGTTTCCTCGATGCCTTCTCCGGGTATCATCAAATTAAAATGCACAAACCTGACACCCCACATACCTCATTTATCACAAACGATGGGTGTTACTGCTATCTCGTAATGCCCTTCGGTCTTAAAAACGCGGGTGCAACATACCAAAGAATGATGGATACCGTCTTTAAACATCAAAAGGGAAGGAATCTCGAAGTTTACGTTGATGACCTTCTTCTCAAAAGTAAAACATTCTCATTGCACATGAAAGACCTCATAGAGACGTTCGCTACTCTACGGAGGTTCAAGTTAAAATTGAACCCATTAAATGTGTGTTCGGGGCAAACAAAGGAAAATTTCTTGGGCATCTCTTAACTCCTGATGGCCTTGCACCAAATCTAGATAAGGTGAAGGCCATCCTTGATATGATCCCCTCCTCGAAATACTAAAGAAGTTCAACAACTTGGGGGGAGATTGGCAGGATTGAGCAGGTTTATCTCTAAATCCGGAGATAAAAGTGCCCCATTCTTTAAAACATTGCGAAGGGGTCAAAGTTCGAATGGAGCGAGGAATGTAACAAGGCTTTCGAGCAGCTAAAGGGACAGTTAACTTCGACTCCACTACTCCAAAGTCCCCGTGAGGGGGAAAAAACTATTCTTGTATCTGGGAGTCGGACCAGAAGCGGTGAGTTCTGTCCTCGTTCGGGAAGAGAAGAGGAGGCAGTTTCCAATATACTATGTCAGCCACATCCTTAAAGATGCCGAAACCAGATATTCGATCTTGGAGAAACTGGCCTTGGCTTTGGTTATGTCTGCGCGAAGGCTTCGCCCTTATTTTCAGGCTCATTCCGTCCAAGTTGTTACAGATCATCCTCTAAAGAGTATTCTTGAAAAGCCAGATCATTCAGGGAGGTTGGCAAAATGGGCTATTGAACTAAGTGATTTGAGATATCGTATATTCCCCGAACAGCAATCAAAGCGCAAATCTTGGCAGACTTCCTGGTAGATACAACAGAGCTTAATCCAGAACAGGTGGTACAATCTCCTCTGGCTTGGATCATTTATGTGGATGGGGCTTCTGGCAAAAACTCCGTGGGAGCCGGAGTAGTGCTGATCAGTCCAAATGGCATCAGGCTGGAGCAAGCTATCAAGTTCTTCTTCCCAGTTACGAATAACCAGGCAGAATATGAAGCACTTCTGGCTGGGCTAAGGCTCGCGAAAGAGTTGGGTATAGAATATGTACATGTTAGAACTGATTCATTGGTAATGGCTTCCCAGGTCTTGGGAAATTATGAGACAAGGGAGCCGATTCTGCGAAAGTATCTGCTATTAGCCAAAAAGGAAATCGGAAGATTCAAGTCATTTATTATCGAGCACATCCCAAGAACGCAAAATGAAGAGGCAGATGAATTGTCGAAGTTCGGTCTTCCATCAGGGGGA
Source organism: Dactylorhiza incarnata (assembly GCA_033032865.1). NCBI lineage: Eukaryota > Viridiplantae > Streptophyta > Magnoliopsida > Asparagales > Orchidaceae > Dactylorhiza > Dactylorhiza incarnata. The sequence goes on along the minus strand of JAWHQI010000907.1, from coordinate 15,366 downwards.
GTGACCTTTGAACTTTTTCATCCGGCAATAGACGAGGCAGAACTCATGCAAATTGATCATAATCCTTCATGGAAGGATCCTTATGAGTTGTTCCTATCAAAAGGGGAGTTTCACCATTCCATCAAAGATCGGAGAAGATTCAAAAGGAAGGCGGCATATTATTATCTAATAGCAGGAGTACTCTACAGAAAAACTTTGATTTCCCCCTCAGCACGATGTGTTTCAGAAGAAGAGATCCCCTATCGTACTTCAGGAAGTTCATTCTGGGGAATGTGGTAGCCATTCAAGGGCAAAAACCTTAGAAAAGAGGATCCTGCGGCAGGGATATTTTTGGCCGACCATGAGAAAGGATGCTGAAGCATTTGCCAGGCAGTGTGTGCAGTGCCAAAAGTTCGCTCCTCTTCAGCATCTGCCCGCCTCAGTCGCTTAGGTCAATAACGGCGCCCTGGCCCTTTGTAGTTTGGGGGATGGATCTAATCGGACCCTTTCCAATGGCTAGCGGTCAGCGCCGCTTTATCATAGTGATGATTGACTACTTTAGCAAATGGATTGAGGCTAAGGCACTGGCAAGAACTACTACCCAAATCATCAGAAACTTCGTCTGGGGAGAGATTGTCTACCGACACGAAATTCGCTGTCAATTGTCACTAATAATGGTCCACAAATCAATAATCCTGAGATGATAAAATTTTTGCGACCAGGTTGGAATTGACCTGCGGTTTTCTTCAGTACATCATCCGAGGACCAATGGTCAGGTAGAAGCAGCCAACAGACGAATCCAGCAGCTCCTGATGAAAAAGTCTGGAATCAGAAAGGAAACTGGGCAGATCAACTTCCCCTCCATCCTTTGACTCTTCGTACTACTCCATCTTCAGCTACAGGGGAGACACCATTCAAATTGTCTCATGGCTCGGAGGCTGTTGTTCCTGTGGAGTTTGAGGTGGTCACTCCAAGAGTTGTGTACGGAAAGAGGGAGGAGAAGCGTGGGTAGAATACAATGACGAGGCTATCAAGTACAGCTTGGATCTAATCGAGGAACTTCAGGATGAGGCAACAATAAGGCAAGAAGAAGTTAAAAGGAGGATGGCAAAGTACTTTGACAAAAATGTCAGGGTAAAGGATTTTACTGTCGGCGACGTCGTATTGAAAAAGGTTGATGCAGCAGCCCGAGCAGGTAATGTCGGGAAGTTAAATCCTAACTGGCTGGACCTTTCATCATCAAGGAGGCATTAAAAAATGGGGCTTATCGCCTCCAAACAAGTGAAGGAGAAGACTTTCCGCGCACCTGGAGTGGCGACGATCTCAAACGGTTCTTATCCTTGAAATGTCTTCCTTACTTTTTCTGCAGTCTTTTGAGATATTTTAAATAAGAAGCTCCATACTGACACTTCTCCATGTCTGATGCTTCTTTTCTGCATTTTCTCATATATCAAACTCACTGAACCACGGAGACATCGCCAAGTTCTGCTCGAACCCCCTCGGATTGTAGTCATTAGCGTAAAACCATGAAGATCATGTGTAGCGGGGAGTTTTCGCACACGTGTAGTGGTAGCTTGCCAATTCCCGTGCGGTGGTCTTCAGAACCTTGGATCCCGGCTGATATCCGACACACCCCTGCATCAAGGGAGGTCTAGGTGAATGTTGGCTCTATCATGCCCCGAGGGGGATATAATTACAGCTTCGATGATCCTTCTGAGGAAAGCAATGTCGGTATAACCCCCGCGGCATAAACACACCTGCCCAACTGATCATCTTAGTCTGTGACTATCGAATACTCCAAGGTACTCTCAAGCGATGCCTAAGCGGGACTCACAACTGAGTTGATCTCTCTGAGGAAAGCAATGTTCGCCGCCTAGGCCCACCTGCCCAATTGATCAACTCGGCTTGTAGCCCTAGGCAAGAGAGCAGTCGAGTCGCTTACAGCCCTTATGACCACTTGAGGAAAGCAATGTTCGCCGCCTAGGCCCACCTGCCCAATTGATCAATTCGGCTTGTAGCCCTAGGCAAGAGAGCAGTCGAGTCGCTTACAGCCCTTATGACCACTTAAGGAAAGCAATGTTCGCCGCCAAGGCCCACCTGCCCACTTGGTCATCTGAGCCTGTAGATTATCCTTTTTTCTTTACAGGAAGGTACTCATCTCTTGTGGTTTTTTTATGAAACCATTCGGGAAGGTATTATTAAAGCAGGTACAGGTATTCTTCTACCCTAATAAAGGGTTGTGATACCCAGATCGGGCGGTCTGAACTTTCAAACCGAACGGTCTGATTGTGTATAAGTTGGGGGATTTCTGGATAATTATATGGTTGCCGGGTTGTATTCTAACCGGGCGGTCCTGACAATCTTTTATAGGCTGGGTGTTTATGGACAATTATATGACTGCCCGGATTATACTCTAACCGGACGGGTTCATCCATCCATTATAAATTGGACACTTATGGAGCTAATTATATTATTGCCCGGATCGTGTTCTGACCGGTCGGGTTTATCTATCCCTCCATTCTCTTGAATTGGATATTTCTGGATCTGAATATATTGCTCGGGTTTGTATTTCTAACCGGGCGGGCATTACATATCTCTTACAGTTAATTAGGTCAGATATCTCAAGATCTAAATATCTGATCGCCCGGATTATTCTTCAATCGATCGAGTTGAACTATTTCTTAAAAACAAAAAGTGATGATTCGTTATTTACATCGGCAAGGATGAAATATATCTGAATGATAAGAAGCCGCCCGGTCTATATTATAGTCGCATGAGTCTATATGTTATGGTTCATATTATCAAGAATCAGATGTGCTGAGACCTAAATGAGTAATCGCACGCGGTTCGAATATAGGTCGCCCAAGATCATCAAATCATCACTTATGCTCAGATCAGAATAACCGCACGGCTAGATTATAAAAAGCAAAAGGTGAAAAGAAAGGAAAGAAACAGGACATCAGCCACAAGTAAGTGATACTAAAAGGTGATCAAACAGGTAAAATTTCCATTCATTTCTTAAATATTTCGACAAAAAGTTAACCGCCGGCTAACAAATAAAGATCGGCGATTGTACAAAAATGAAGTTAAAAACAAAGACACTATTCTGCCGACTTCTTCTTCTTCTTGACAGGAGAAGTTGAGTCCACATTAGAGTCGGGCGAATAACCCTCACTTGACGTGGAAGAGTATTCCGATGAATCGAAACCACTGGACCGCCCGGTCTTGCTAGCAGAGCCAGTTGTTCCGGAGGACAAGCTGACCTCATCATCATCATCATCAGCATCATCATCCGCGTCGACCTCCTCAGCGGCTTCACCACTTCTATCACCTCCTTGATGGAGTACGATCTCCCTGCCCGCATCGGCTTCAGCCTCCTCGCCTACCTTGGCTTTTCCCTTCTGCCTTCGGCTGATCTCATCGAGCTGAACCTTCAGGGCAGGAAGAGGTCGGAGAAGGTTGTACCCCCGAATCCTTCGCACAGACCGCGCCGGTCTTCCATAAGGCCCAAAGCTTTGTTGATCCCTAGGGCCACATGAGGCAACACCTCGTCCTGGAAGGCCGGGTTGGTCATCTCATATTATTTCTGCAAAAAAGAAAAAGAAACATAAATAACCAGGTCGCTCGATCTGAATAAAAGAAGCCGCGTCATCATTTGTCAAACTCACCGTCACGACTTCTTGAAGCCGCGCATTCTCTTCTTTAAGCCTCGCGTTCTCCGCGACCTGCTCCTCGTATTTCTTCTCCAGAAGTTTCTGGACAGAAACCAGCCGCCTGTGCGACAAGGCCATGAAGTGATTGGCCGCGAACCCCCATGCGCCGGCTTGCGCCGCTAGCCGGAAAGCTCTTCTTCCGGGGTCTTCTTCAGTTTCTTCAAAGTCTTTCGGCCATACATAGTGGCCCCGGCGGCTAGCGCATGGCGGTTAATTTTGTCATTCCCCATGCGGGAAGTGCAGTGGACACCGGATGCGGCTCCCATCCCTATGCTAGAGGACAGTCGGGTTGCCCTGCAGGTCGGCGGGTTTCCGCAGGAACGAAGGAACTCGTATTCATCAAAGGACGCCGGGCCTTCTTCCTCTGATGATGGCGACCTGTTTCGCCGCTGCCTTTTCTCCCTCTGGGTCAAGACCGGACCGGCCGGAGTGACCGGCTTGTTCGCAGGAACGATGCGGGCAGCTGCAAGGTGAGATAAGAAGTTTAAACAAAGCAGTCCGCGCGGTCATATGCAAGCGGTCTAGAGGAACTTACTGTGCTCAGGGAGGACATCCTCTAGCTCTGAGAACAGCGGGATGTAATGGTTGATATCCAACCGCTCGTTCTCGAGGAACGTGAAGGTGTCCTTCTCGATCTGTCCAACCTGGGGGATCTGGAAGGCCTCTTCCCCCCGAACTTGCGGGTTGGTTTGCAACAGCCCGAAGTTGCCTTAGAGCATTACGAACCGCTCCGACCAGTCCGAGACCTTGTTCGCCAGGTTGACAATTTTCAGTCCGTGCATCCAAAGTAGAGGTGCCCCCTGAAAGTTGAAGTCCCCACGGCGGAGACAGCCCGGACGAGAAGAACTTCCTGAAAAGGTCAAGGGAAAAACTGGTTCGCTCGAACCGAAGGTAGGATATATAAACTATATATGGAGGCGATGGAGTTCGGTGGAAGTTGGCCGGGTACAACCCCGTAATGGTCGAAGATGGCTATGACTTCAAGTGGCAGCGGAAATTTGAAGCCATATTCATATTCGAAGTGGTCGACCGGGATGGCTATTTGGTGCGGATTGGAAGAGTTAATCCGCTCGTCGCGCAAAGGAAGCCGCGCGAGCAGGTTACTCCCTGCCATGTGTTTTGCGATGAATTCATCCAGTTCGCCCTGGGTGAGTCGGCACTCTGGGTGGTCCGCCGAATGATCTTAGATCGCGCCATCTGGAAATCGTAAAAATGACTTCGAAGAATCCCTACTTATAGATTTTTGCGATCTGCGAATAGTAAAATTATACCACGGCTATACATTTCTAACCGCGCGGTCAATTGCCTGCATGGTTAGATTCACCAGAAAAGCAAAAAAGTAAAGGAAACAGAAGCAAGCATACATCACAGATCGTGCGACCTGAAATCAGTTCGGATAAGGCACAGAAGAAACAGAACACAAACACAGCGGCTAAACCAAAACCCGCACGGGTTATTCAAATAAAAAACAAGATAACAGGAAGCATTGTTTAAACAAAGGCCGAATCAACAGGCCGCGTTCATAATACAAATGTTCTCAAAAGCCGGTCACGGCTGACGATGTTCCGGGGAAACATCTTCTCTGTGAAGTCGCGCGACCTGGTCGCTAGTGGTGTTCAGAAGGGAATAAATCTGGTTGGTATGATAATGGAGATGGTTGATTGTGCTATGAAGCCGCCCGGCATCCCTTTCAACCCGCGTAGTGGGAATCATGCGGGGGGTGCGGTGGCCTCATCAATCATAGGATCAGTCGCCCGAACCGGGGAGGATTTGAGCCCGCCCCAACAGTTGGGCGGCTAACAATCTACATCCCATCATTCATACCTCGTCGGCCCGCAGTGACTTCCCTGGTTAACCGCAGGAATTTATCCTGGTAATATTTCGAGTCTTCCTCGAACTTAGCCGATGTTTTCTCTCCTTCTCGAGCTGAGCGGTCAGAATGGCGACTTGCGCCACCCTGGCTCTCTTCTCGGCCTCCACCGTGGCTCGCGCGGCTCCAAGCTGAGCCTTCAGCGTCTCTTCAGCCTCCCCCTCGCCATTCGCTCGGCTCCAGAGCGGTCCGAGTACCGGCCTCCCGGTCTTCCACCTCCTTCAAGCGGGCCCTCAGATTTACCAGATCTTCTCGAGACGCTCGAACAGTTGCGGCCCTTCTTGCGAAGTCGTCGCGCAGATTGATATCGGGGGGACTAATGGAGGCAGGCTGGCCTCAAGGTCACCGGCTTCACAATCTGCTCCTCGCTATCTGCAAGAGGGCCGCTTGGGTTATGAGAAGCAAGAGCATACAACGCCATAAACCCGCTCCGGTTATGAAGAAGCAGACAGCTTACCTGGTGCGAAAGGATCAGGCTGCAGCGGCTTGTCCAAAACCCGCTCCGCTCCTTCCTTCTTCGCCATCATTATCTCCTCGCCGGTCATCACCGAGGGGACCTCCGCCTGCACTTTCAACACTTCTCCGAGTTCCCTCGCTCTTTCTTCGACCTCCAGGGGGCGGTCGGGCAGCAGCTTCTCGCTCTGCGACCTCCAGGGCGGTCTGGCAGCAGCTTCTTGTTGAAATTGTTGAAGTGGAAGTTTGGAGGCTTTTGGACCTGGGCGGTCTGGGCGGGAGGGGCGGGCGGTCTGGCGTGACCGCACGACTTGGCGGTCTGCCTCTGCGGTCTGGCTGGTAGTAGCCTAGCTGCAGTCTCCTGGCTTGATCGCTGGTATAGGTCCAAGTCGGCTGGAGGTGAGGCCGCGCGGGTCTGTCTCTGACCGCGTGGCGGGTTGATCATCTTCAGGTTTCTTCCAGGTTCTCTCCGGAATGCGGTCTGGTAGCTGACCAGGCTTTCTGGGAGTATTCGCGGACTAAGGGACTTAGTCGCGCGGTCACAGTTCGCGGTCTCAGAAGGAGACTGGTATGCGAGCTGGTTGCTGTTCATGGTCTCAGGAGGAGATCGGCATGTGGACAGGAGTTCGCGGTCTGATGGCGAACTGGCTGTGTTCGTGGTCTCGAACGAACACAGGTGGTGAAGGGCTTCGGGCGGTCTGGCGATCTCTTTGGAGAGTCGCGGTCTGCTGTGAGAGTGGCGGTCTCTCATAGCGACATTGAAGCTGGCGGGTTCACCAAAAATGAAGCAGAAGTAATATTGCTGATCGCGCGGAGTGACCGATCAGGTCGCGCGGTCTGGGGGTGGTGATCCTATCTCATAGGGCGGTGACTGGATCAGGTCCCGTGCCTATAAATAGGAAGCCACTGTAGCAGCAATAAGTACACACCAAGTGTAAGCTGAGTTCGCTTGTTTCCTGCGGTCTGGTTTATTCTGACCGTGCGGTCTGCTGATTGAATTCCTCTTGTGCAGCTTCTGCGGATAGTGTGGGCGGCAGCGATCACCTCTTCCTCTGAAAGTGTTCGGGCGGTCTGCGGCTTGGAGTTGTGGTGCTGGAGTTCGGGAGAATCAGGAAATCGGAAGAAGGGAGCGGTCTGTGCAGCGGTTGGTGGTGTGCTGTGATCGCAAGGCGCTGCGGTCTGGCAGTGTGTTGAAGTCGCAGGGAGGTCGCGCGGTCTGGAGCGGTCTCAAGTTATCTTCAACTTGTATCTTTCCTTTGTTGTTTGTGCTGACGAAATCATGTCTCGTCAAGCATGCCTCGCCTTGTATTTTGAAGTGCTGCTATCAATAAAGATCAGTTGTTTGCCTTCATTTGTTTCTGGTTGTTTTGGCTTTGATCTCTAAGTTGACTAGCTCCTGCTTGCTCCATAAAGATTCGGAAAAATTTCACATGGTATCAGAGGAAGGTGGAGTGGTTGAGCAGTGAGTAACTTAGAGTAGCCATCGCCTTTGTGAAGAAAGGAACCAGTGGAAGAACAATGGAAGGTGGATTTGCAAAGGGTCTTGGGATTGAGGTGCTTACATCGACCAACTTCAAGAAGTGGAAGTCGTGTATGCAAAGCTATCTTGTAGGTGAGGACCTCTGGGAAGTTGTTGGAGGAGATCAGACGCAGGAAGTTGTCCCGGAAGGGGATAATGGGCCTGAGGTGAGAACTTGGAGGAGGACGAATGCGAAGGCAGAGTTCACTTTGAAGAGGGCAATCTCACCTGACCTATTTGATCACATCTTGGGGTGTGGTTCAGCTGCGGAGATCTGGAGAGCCCTGGATGGGCTGTTTAACAAGAAGAATGTGGCGAGGCTGCAGTTCTTGGAGAATGAGCTGGCAGGTCGGCTCAGGGTGATCTTTCTATCTCCACCTTCTTTCTGAAGTTGAAGAACTTGTGTGCTGAAATCTCAGCATTGGACCCTGATGAGCCTATCTCTGAGGCGAAGCTGAAGAGGCACATCATCCGCGGCCTGCGGAAGGAATATTTGCCTTTGTGACGTCGGTGCAGGGATGGGCAAATCAGCAGTCTCTGTTGGAGCTGGAGAACTTGCTTGCATCGCAAGAAAGTTTGGCAAGGCAGATGGCGGGGGGTGTCGGTGGCTGGGGGAGATGGCGAAGTTCTCTTCTCAGGGAAGAAGAAGAAGTGGGACAAGAAGAAGAAGACCGCTGGAAGTGGCTATGGGCCTTCAACTTCTGGGCAGCAGGAAAGGGGGTATGCTCCCAAGGCTGACGGGAAGAAGAAGGGTGAAGGTCCGAAGTGCTACAAGTGTGGCAAGCAAGTTTGGCCACATCAGGAAGGATTGCAAGGTGGTCACCAAGCTGGGCATGCTGCGGAGAAGGAGGAAGCTGAGGCCAGGCACATTCAAGGAGGTTGGGGAGGAGCTTTTTCGGCTTCTGTTGGAGCTTCTGCTCCTATCAACTATCTGGAGGATTGGATCGTGGACTCGGGGGTGTGGTCATCATCTCACCGGAGACGGGACCAAGCTTTCTTCTGCACAGCCCTATACAGGTAACAATGCAATCATTACTGCTGATAATACTGTACATCCAGTGGAGAAGGTGGGGGTTGTTCTTTGGGCAGTGATAGAGGGCACTTACTTTGAAGAGTGTCTATCATGTGCCCGGAATGAAGAAAAACCTCTTCTCCGTGACCAACGCTGTTGACGCTGGGTATCACGTTCTGTTCAGCCCAACAGAAGTGAAATTTCTACGTAATGTAGAGGCCGTAAAGGCCGAGGTCGTCCATGTCGGGAGACGGGCAAAGGACTTGTTTGTTTATCAACAAGTTCCTACGTCGACAAGATGAAGATGAATGATGGTGCCGTTATATGGCATGAGAGGTTGGGGCACGTGGGGATGGACAAGCTGAAAGCTATGGCGGTGAGAGGTCTGGTCAAGGGCCTGCCAAGTCTATCCTCCTACGGTGAAGGTCATGTTTGTGAGGGATGTCAGTTCGGCAAGTCTCATCGACTACCGTTTGACAAGTCGCAAACAAGGTGTAGTGTGCCGTTGGAGTGCATCCACGGTGACTTGATGGGACCTACTGCTACCCAAGCCTCGGAGGCAGCAGATATATGTGGTGTTGATCGATGATTACTCCAGATATGTCTGGGTATATTTCCTGAAGGAGAAGGCGGAGGCGTTTGCCAAGTTTGTGGAGTTCAAGGAGCTCGTGGAAGGTCGGCTGGGACTGCGGGTGAAGAAGCTGAGGACTGACAACGGAGGGGATCACCTCCAGTGAGTTCTCTACTTTTTGCAGGAAGGCGGGCATCCGGAGAGAGCTCACTTGTGCTCATACTCCACAACAGAACGGAGTTGCAGAACGGAAGATCCGTCATCTGACGGAGACCTGCAAGTGTTGGCTGCATGCCAAGAGTATCCCAAAGTCCTTCTGGGCGGAGGGAATGTCTTGTGCTGCCTACGTCATCAACAGGATGCCTCTGAGCCCCATCAACATGCTGACTCCACATGAGATGATGTTCAAGGAGAAGCCAAGTATGGCACACCTTAGGGTGTTTGGCTCCACCTGCTACGTGCATGTTCCAGATGCTCTTCAGACGAAGCTAGATGCGAAAGCAAGGAAGCTAGTCTTCGTGGGATACGATGAGCGGAAGAAAGGGTGGAAGTGCATGGACCCGGAGACGCGGAGATTTGTTGTATCTCGCGACGTCGTGTTCGATGAGGTGACATCTTATAAGGGGTCTTCTGATGTGGAGTTACCAGAGAGCAGGGTGGAGATGCCAGAGAAAGCTGTGGAGAATCTTCAGGTGGAGCTACCTGTGTCACCAGGTGGTCCATCTCCTTCTAGTTCCGAGACGGGGGCTTCTGGTTCAAGGAGCAGGGGGAGCGATGCTCCTAGCACGTCTGGAAGGGGAGCTAGGGAAGAAGCAGCGGATGACATTGTAGTTCAAGGGAAGGAGCTGAGGAGGTCGAAGCGAGCGATCATCGCCCCTGACTGATCGCTATACAGGAGGAAACACAGTGAGCTTCGTCTCAGTTTCTTCGCTGGTCCCTTGGATGAGAGGAGCCGTCGAGCTTTGAGAAGGCCCAAGGCGTGAAGGAGTGGGACGTTGCGATGCAAGAAGAGATGGAAGCTCTTGAGAGACGAGACCTGGTCTCTTGTGCCCAAGCCCAAGGGCATCACTCCTGTGACATGCAAGTGGGTCTACAAGCTTAAGAAGAAAGCTGACGGCAGTATCGAGCGGTACAAAGCTCGTCTTGTAGCTCGGGGGTTCTCGCAGCAATACGGTGAAGACTATGATGAGACATTCAGTCCGGTGGCAAAAAATGACTTCAGTTCGGTTCATCATTGCCTTGGCGGCGTTCAGTGGATGGGAGATTGGCAGCTCGACGTCAAGAACGCTTTCTTGTACGGCGAGATTGACAAGGACATCTTCATGGTCCAGCCACCAGGTTTGTGTCTGAAGATCTTCCGGAGCATGTCTGCAAGCTGAAGAAGGCCCTGTATGGGTTGAAGCAAGCGCCGAGGGCGTGGTACGGGAGATCGCAGAATATCTCCTATTCTGTGGATTTGTTGCTTCAGACTCAGACTCGAGCTTGTCGTCAAGAAGAGCGGGGAGCTTCAGGTCATCGTGCTGCTATACGTTGACGATATGATCGTGACGGGGAACTCGAAGGAGGAGGTAGCACAGCTTCAGGCTGAACTATCTATCAGGTTCGAGATGAAGGATCTTGGTGAGCTTCACCATTTTCTTGGACTTGAGGTGCAGAGGAAGGAAGGTGGAGTGCTGGTGACCCAAGCCGGATATGCGGAGCGGATCGTGGAGCGATTCGTCATGAAGGAAGGGAAGTGCACTTCCACACCTCTGGAGAAGGCTATGAAGCTTCGGAAGGATGAGGGAAGGATCATGCAAGATCTGTTGGTGTTCCGAGCTCTGGTTGGGAGCTTGATTTATCTGACGATCACAAGGCCGGATATTGCATATGCAGTAGGCAGGGTGAGTCGGTTTATGGCGGAACCACGAGTACCTCATCTGCTAGCGGCCAAGAACATTCTGAAGTATGTCAAGGCGACCTCGGACATGGGTCTCCTATACAGGAGGGATGCGGGCTTCGAGGTGCATGGATACATGGATGCTGATTACGGGGGAGATTCGGATGATCGGAAGTCGACATCTGGATTCGTCTTCATGGCGGGCCTACGGCTATATCATGGTGCAGCAAGAAGCAGGATTCCGTATCGGTCTCTACCACGAAGTGAATACAAGGCTTCGGCCTTGGCAGCTCAGGAAGCCATCTGGCTTAGGAGGTAAGTGGAGACGTCCACAAGGAGGTTCGGGAGCCGACTCTGCCACGCGGTGACAACGAGAGTGCTCTCAAACTGGTGACCAATCCAGTTTGTCACGCGAGGACGAAGCATATTGAGATCGAGCATCACTTCATACGGGAGAAGGTGCTGGAGGGATCTCTTTCGGTCGAGCATGTGCGGAGTGCGGACAATGTCGCAGACATCTTCACAAAGGCGCTGGCAAAGGGGCCGTTCACACGGCTAAGGAGCCTATGGGGGCTGGTTTCAACTTCCCACTTCAAGGGGAGTGTTGAAATGTTGAAGTGGAAGTTTGGAGGCTTTTGGACCTGGGCGGTCTGGCGGAGGTCGGGCGGTCTGGCGTGACCGCACGACTTGGCGGTCTGCCTCTGCGGTCTGCTGGTAGTAGCCTAGCTGCAGTCTCCTGGCTTGATCGCTGGTATAGGTCCAAGTCGGCTGGAGGTGAGGCCGCGCGGTTGTCTCTGACCGCGTGGCCGGTTGTTGATCATCTTCAGGTTTTCTTCCAGGTTCTCTCCGGAATGCGGTCTGGTAGCTGACCAGGCTTTCTGGGAGTATTCGCGGACAAGGACTTAGTCGCCGCGGTCACAGTTCGCGGTCTCAGAAGGAGACTGGTATGCGAGCTGGTTGCTGTTCATGGTCTCAGGAGGAGATCGGCATGTGGACAGGAGTTCGCGGTTGATGGCGAACTGGCTGTGTTTGTGGTCTCGAACGAAACACAGGTGGTGAAGGGCTTCGTGCGGTTGGCGATCTCTTTGGAGAGTCGCGGTCTGCTGTGAGAGTGGCGGTCTCTCATAGCGACATTGAAGCTGGCGGGTTCACCAAAATGAAGCAGAAGTAATATTGCTGATCGCGCGGAGTGACGATCAGGTCGCGCGGTCTGGGGGTGGTGATCCTATCTCATAGGGCGGTGACTGGATCAGGTCCCGTGCCTATAAATAGGAAGCACTGTAGCAGCAATAAGTACACACCAAGTGTAAGCTGAGTTCGCTTGTTTCCTGCGGTCTGGTTATTCTGACCGTCGGTCTGCTGATTGAATTCCTCTTGTGCAGCTTCTGCGGATAGTGGGCGGGGCAGCGATCAACTCTTCCTCTAAAAGTGTTCGGGCGGTCTGCTGGCTTGGAGTGTGGTTGCTGGTGCTGGAGTTCGGGAGAATCAGGAAATCGGAGAAGGGAGCGGTCTGTGCAGCGGTTTGGTGGTGTGCTGTGATCGGCAAGGCGCTGCGGTCTGGCAGTGTGTTGAAGTCGCAGGGAGGTGCGCGGCGGTCTGGAGCGGTCTCAAGTTATCTTAACTTGTATCTTTCCTTTGTGTTTGTGCTGACGAAATCATGTCTCGTCAAGCATGCCTCGCCTTGTAATTTTGAAGTGCTGCTATCAATAAAGATCAGTTGTTTGCCTTCATTTGTTTCTGGTTGTTTTGGCTTTGATCTCTAAGTTGACTAGCTCCTGCTTGCTCCATAAAGATTCGGAAAAATTCACACTCTCGCTTTTCGGCCTCCAGGGCGGTTCCGGGCAGCAGCTTCCCGCTCCTCGACCTCCGTCCGAGCGGTACTCAGTCGATGGGGATGGGCGGTGTTATCTGTAGTGGAAACAGTTCTCTTTGAAGACATCGGGCTGTCAAGAAGTTTATCTCGCCCCATCAGCTCATCCATATCCTGAAGGATCCCATTAAGTGATAGCTACTCGCCGAGTCCGGAGGCAGGTCGCCCGGTTTTCGCGTCAGGGGTAGCAGGCGAGTCATTTACCTTAGCGGGTGGAGGAGTCGCTAGGCCAAGCTCTTCTTTTAACCGCGAATTGGTCTGGAGGAGGGATTCGTGCCGAGTTTCTTAAAGCCGCCCTTTCCTTGGAGGCTAGTTTCTTGACCTCTTGGTTATTCGCTCGGTCACTGACCCGGTCTTCTTCCTTTTCCTCTCTTCTTACCGGAGCTGGGGCTAACCTCTTTGGAGGGACTGGGGTAGTCATCCACGGACAAAGGGGCACTCAGTTCGCCCGGCCTTGGAGAATTAACTGTCCTCCCCAAGTCTTTGACTAGCAAATGAGGATTCCCGGATGGGGTGATTTCCATGTCAAACGAGTCGGCCTCACCGACCTTCTTCGAAGGGCTATTGGAGTCAATTTTTCCAGAAGGGGCGGCCTCCCCTTTGCTCACGGGCTAGCAGCCGGTTGGCCAAGATCGCTGGGGGGAGGTCCCGATGTGTCCGCTGCGGGCTCCGTAGGAGTCTTGGGAATTGTATGAGCCTACTACGGACTTGGAACTATCCGCCGCGACTTTCTTAGCCCGTCCTCTTTTTCTGGTCTTTCCTGTCCTGCTGTTCTTTTCCTTCTGGGACCTCTCAGTCGATTCGCGCCTTTTGCCTTCCACCTTCTTCTGATCTCCGGCGGGATCCACGCGGTCCAACACGGAGTCTAGGAAATCCATGATCGAAGAATTCCCCGGTCTTAAAGTTCCAACCGCAGCTGGCGAGCAATATCCCGTGATTTTCGGAAAAAAACTCTGCAGAATGAGTTCTCTGGCTCTCTATAGAATTCAGGCAAGTCGGAGCGGTCTCCCGGCTAAAGTTTATTTTTTTGAAATCCTCTGAGATTTGAAAATATGAGGGGGGATTATGTTACCCGGAAAACCGCTTCTCGGGTGGATTACTCTCGGACCGGGCGAACCGCTGGTCAGGCCGCTGGGTTCCAGGATCGGTAGAGCTCTCTCGAGTTAAACCAGGCGGGTGTCTGATGTCAGTTCCGAACCGCCCCCAAGAGTGAAGATCGTCAAGGGCCAAAGTAAGAAGACTATTCGCGGTCTCAGGAAGGAGGCGCGCGGGTACTCCATAGAGATTCAAGATTCAAGCCCGGAAGAAAAGCCGCAGTTCTCAGATCAGAGACCACCCGGGTTACCTCTGAAGATCAGCCAAGCCATGTCCAGAAGACAGACCGCGGTTCTCAAGCCAGAGACCGCCCGGTCTGAATCATTGACTTGGTCCAGGTATCTCCAGCCTCAAGCCAGACAGGTCCGGGAGAGCAAGCCGCCAAGGCGCGCGGGCTTCTTTCTTTTTTCTTCTTTGTGCATCTCGTCACCGCCTGCCCGTTTCTCCTGTACCCGGGCAGGCGGTTATTTATTCCTTCTCCCATTCGGGCAAGCCCCCAAGCTATAAATAGGGGACGGCACTGTTCACAAGACACGCACACTCGAATCCAGGAACTCGCTTTGTTTGGGCGCGGTCTCGAGTTTCAGGTCTTGCGGACTGTCTGACCGGCCGGCTCTTTTTTCTGCACTTGCAGCCCGCTGTAACCACTTTTTCTAATCAAAGGAAAGCCGTCGCAGTGAGGAGTGGCATTTGCCGCGGCGGGCGAAGTCTGGCCTTGGCCGCTGCTAGCGGTCTCATTCTTCTACACAAAAAGTAACCGGCAACCCGCAGCCTCCGGTTTCCCTCGGAGGTGCGATCTCGGACTCAACAGTAGAAATAACATTTTTGCTTTTAAAAGATGATTTGTAAACTTTCCTTTTTGGCAATGGTGAACATAATGAAGAAAGCTTTCCATTCAAATTTGGTAAACCTTTATTATTTTATTTTTAGAAAGCTTTACTATGCGTTTAGCACTAGAATGTCCTAGTCTCCTAGCCATAATTCAAGTTCATCATTCTTTGAAATAAAACATTTAAGTGTAGAATGAGATAATCATGAAAAAGTGATTGTATAGACATTGTTTATTCTTGGTGCAAGTAAGTACAATTCATTTGTTTGGAATCAATAATTTTGCAAAGGTTGAGCTAGAGTCAAATAAAACATTTTGGTTTTTATCACATTGTTGACTAATAGAATTTAAATTATGTTTCAAACCTGTAACATATAAAACATTTGAAATTTAATTTTTCGTTACCTACTACTCCAATGCCTTTGACTTTACCCTTGCCATTATCTCCAAATGTCACTGTTCACCTTTCTTCATCTCAGGGTAAGGAACTTTGATTTATCGCCAGTCATGTGTTTTGAACATCCAGAGTCCAAATACCATACCTTCTTCCTTTTTCCTAGCCTGCACGCCACCTAA